>NLAC01001402.1:0-52048 GCA_002374635.1 Metschnikowia sp. 04-218.3
GGAAACTTTTGAACAAAAAAACGTTCATTACGCTCTAGAGCTTTCAAAATTAATCATTTCAAGAATCTAATAAAAGATTCTTGATCCTGAACCTTGGCTCTTTCCAATGAACTCTTTAGTTTTTCAATAACTGTCCATTTCAGAGTTCAAAAAGTCACGTGAATGCCCTTTTTTTCGTCTTCAACCACGTTACAAAAATCAGGTTTTCCTTTTTTCTCTTAGCAAACACCTGATCTATAATCTCCAAACTTTTGGCTTTCTAAAACACCAATTTGAGCGAAATCCATTTTTTTATCCAACTTCAAAAGTTCCGAAATCTCAGAGTTCAATCGAACAATGAGCAACGGTCACGTGACACATAGTTAAGACTATGCAGGATACCCGCCGCACGTGATAATAGTCACATGCATATTTTTAGACCTGAACAACATAATCAAATCATCATAATCTCAAAATCTTTTTACGTAAATCAATTCCTACGACCTAATTCTACCTTCAATATAATTTTGATAATCCTATCCCTTAAATCCACGTTTTTCAAACAAAACGCCCTATCACTTTCAAATCTCCCCCTTTCCCAATTATAATAACTGCGTTCGATTCCCCCTTTCTTTCCCTTTCCAACAATACCACTCCCTTCCCTCCCCCTCCCCGTACTCAATCTCTACTCCTCTCCAAAATATGCCAAAATGCGACTTTCAACGCTTTGCAAAAATCAGGTTTTCCTTTTTTCTCTTAGCAAACACTTGATCTATAATCTCCAAACTTTTAGCTTTCTAAAATACTAATTTGAGCGAAATCCATTTTTTTAACCCATTTCAAAAGTTCTGAAATCTCAGAGTTAAATCGAAGAATGAGCGACGGTGACGATTTACATAGTTAAGACTATGCAGGATAACCGCCGCACGTGATAACAATCACATGCATATTTTTAAACCATAACAACACAATCAAAACACTAAAATTTCTTAATGTTTTTTACTAAATCCATTCCTAAAACCTTTTTCTACCTTCAATAAAAAATTGATAATCGTAACCCTTATATTCACAATATTTTCAAAAATCATCATATCTCNAATGTCCTGCATATAGCAGGTCTGCATATAAGTATATTTCCGGCATATTAGGCAAAAAATTACCCGGATTCTGATCCCCTTATCGCACTTTATAATCTTGATTGAGTGAACCGCTACCTCAAGTGTCAGAGACATCAATTCCTACAATATGATTTCATGTATTCTATAAATGAACCCATTTGTTGACCCCTTATTTACTTCTCAATACATAGCCAGTTTGGCTGCATATGTCTCTGAAATGAATGGCCAGCTCTTCTACATTATACCAACGTTAAGTGTCACAACTACTCCACCATACACTCTCATTTTTAGTGCTGAAGAACAGTTATGATATTAGAAGAGTTATCTATGGACTATATCTAGGAAGAGAATCTAGGAAGAGTTCTACCTGGAAAGTTCTACCTGGAAAGTTCTACCTGGAAAGTTCTACAAGGATAGTTCCACTTATAGGAACACTATAGTGATGTTTCCATATTGTCGCTGATTCACTACTACTTTACATGAGACTATCACCACATTCGACCACCTAAGTACTTTCACTTCAGGACTCACTATGGCTACCACTCACGATGACTATGATTATGACCATGACTATGACTATGAAATCACTGTTATAACTATGATTATGACCATGACTATGACTATGACTATGACTATGTTTATGACTACGACTATGACTATGACTATGTTTATGACCATGAATATGACTATGACTATGAAATTACTGTCATGACCATGACCATGACTACTCTGTTTATGAGTCTATTACTTGCCCATAGGATTCACTTGTTCATATAGTGATGGATGTTTCGTGGAAAGCAACATGATAGCCTTATATTCTCCTACCAGGAATACCATCTCCATGAGTATTAGAACATTATACAAATGTATACTCTTACCATGAGATACCGTGGTCTACAGAGCTATGTACATCTACAGTGGTATCAGGTATATTGATACTACTATGGAGTATGAGCAATCCATAGATGATGAGACTATGGCATACATTCTGTGGATCCATATTGATGATGTTCATGATATATGGGAAAGTGCGTGGAGATGAGACTATGGAGTCAATATATGGTTTTATGATTTAATGGTCGGGGTATGGCTATGGATGATGCTGTGGTATTTTTTCTTTTCCGATTGTGTCCATACTCTATACTCAAGGTAATAACATGTCATTTGGAGCAGTGATATTTAGTCTAGGTGATATATATAGAATAAAGATTTCATTGTAGTAAAGAGGAGAATAAGGTATTTTTATTAATTGTCCCATATCTCTATTTTTATTAATTGCACCATATCTCTATTTTAACAAATAAAGGAGCTAAGCTCAAAAAAAAAAGGTTTCGAATTGACTGCGAAATATTGTACTTTTCGCGACATTACGTCCCATAGTATAAACACCATGGTGATACTTAAATATATGGTTTGCCATTTCCAGTAATTTAAGTAACTTTCATTTGGGTTTCAATGGTAAAAATAAGACTTTGAACTTTGATGGAAATGATGCCCTTGCAATTTTGTTCTTAGTACTACCATAAGTAGTCAGTAGTCAGTAGTCAGTAGTGTAGTCAGTAGTCAGTAATTCATGTTATTGGCAAAGTCGTAGTGGTAGTCATAGAGTAGTTCTGTGTAACTGGATGTCTCTCACTTACGAGGTTTATCCACTCGTACACTTAATGGGTAGTATGGTCAAGTAGTGTAGTATCCAAATGGTACCTAATGGACCTTGTATAGACCTTGTAGAGCACCCAAATTAGTACTTGGTATAGACCTAGCAGAGACTTAGTATATGTTATAATGTTAGTTTGACTTGGTCACATTGACTTATCTTGATCAACGGGTGTTGTTATTATAAGTATTGAGTCTTTGTAAGCCCCTAGTTTCACTGTTTATCTCCTAGACCTTGAAGACACATTGAAATGTATGCTGATTGGGTCTTATGTAATGGGTTCCTATATGGAATGGATGGATGGAAATGGAATGGATGGAAATGGAATGGATGGAAATGGAATGGATGGAATGGATGGTATGGATGGAATGGATGGAATGGATGGATGGCTATCTTGGAGGTGTATCTTTAAATGTATGGGTATTTCCTCCTGAGCCATCAATCTGGTCTCTCTCGCTCTCATATTTTGCATTCTCATACTCCCATAGTAATCCTCTAGACAGTATTGTCATATTAACTGTACTATCACCCTTGAAGCCATTGCCAATAATAACCTCTCGTTAAATAACGTTCTATAATTATAGAATCTGTTCACTTTATACCATTCTATCTAAATTGTTAGTGTTTTCAGCTAGTACCCTAAATACCGTAAAGGTGTATTCAAAATCATGAAAATCAGTATCAAAATCATGAAAATCAGTATCAGAATCATGAAAATAAGTTTCCAAGAATTCAACGAATTCAATGAGTTTCAAATAAAACGATTACATCAAAATATATCAATTGCCATTGGGAGTAATGAGTATTAAATAAATAAAAATGAGTGCCAATTTGTGTGCGCGAAGGCGCTCTTATATACCCAGATTTCAGAATTGCAGCCACGCACAAACCCCGCTTTTTGAAACATATAAGAAGCACCCCCCCTGCTCATTTTTTGACGGCATTTTTTTTAAGAGTCTCACTTTTTTTTAACTCTCGTTATCTACATGGACTTTGGGAATACAATGCTTATCGGACATTGATCCATAAACTACGGCCAATTCCGCTATACTCAAAGAATAGGCTGATTCTGGGATTTAGTACTAAATTCATGTTTTATGCTTTGTCTAGGGAGAAGTGGCAAGGAAAGTTGATGGAGATAAGGAAAGTTGATGGAGATAAGGATTGGTGTTGAAATTGGGGTCCACTTCAGATTCATGGATAAATCAGATTCATGACCAAAAATATCCACTCCCAAAATAATGATGCATGATACTAACCCTAAGTATTAGTTTCATTTACTACTATCAAGTTGAAATTTACTTTTTGAAATTTTGTGGGAAAATTCTACTACGCCAAATTGTGCTATGTTAATTGGGACTGAGCAGTATTCCTGCATATGCACAAGACTCTGGCTCTTATGCGACCTCCACTCATCTATTGTAAGGTGCCACGATGGGTAATCTTGACATCTTAGAAAAAGAAACACAAAGTGCTCCTTCCGACCAAAGCAACCTAATTATGCTTCCTGTTTCTGCCGATTCCGAGAATCCTGCAAGCGAACATGAAGTGTCCAATCAACTTGCACATCAATCAGAGGTTTTTTCAGCAGAACAATCTCTGAACAATGAATCTGACGAATCACAGCACAACGAGTCAGAAGAACCTGGAAATACAAATATCACTGACTCTGAGGTTGGAAGCAAACATGAATCTGAGAATATTGACAAAGAGGGCTTTCCCAGCTCGCCAAATACTGAAACTTCCACTTCCAAACATCATGTTCTAACCGACCAAGAAGACACCCCCTTTAATATTGAGGAGTCCGATTTGCCACTCAACCTTGGCGGCTCTCCAAAAAATAACCCCTCCGATACGGACTCAAGTGACATAGATGATTACGACCCCGCAGAAGCATTGTCAGAGAGTATAAATGGGGAGAGTGTGAAGGAACCAAGGAAGAATGAAACGGCTTCTCCAATAGAAGAATCAAAAGAGGAGTCCAAGGGAGTTTCAGAATCTAATGCATACAACCCACTGGATGCCTCTGATGATGACGAATACGACCCTGAATCCAATATCATCACAGGATCCCCAGAAATCCCAAAAGCTGCCAGTCTTCCCCCCAAACCAAGCAACTTGCCCTTGCCAAACTCCAAGCCTCAAACTAAGCCTGATCTCCGACAAGCGTACGAGGCTGTAATGAACAGTGAAATCGTGCAGCTGAAGGAGTTTGGCGAATTATCCAAAGAACAGCAGATGACGGTGATCGAGAAGCTTTTATTAGAGAAAAACATAGCTTTACCCAGCGAGCCTCACACACAATCCAACAGCCCCAAAATCTCCAGGCATCCTGCGCTTGACCAAGAGGCGACGGAACAAGAGGAAGAAGACTTCAAGAAGTTTTCCGAGGGCCGGGATGCAGAGAGATCCGCCGAGGGCTTCCCCGACCATCTGAGACTCTATGTCGGAAATTTACCAGCCAACAACATCACGGAATTTGATCTTTTCCGCATCTTTAGCGAGTATGGACAAGTGGCAGGCATCACCATCAAAACAGGCTATGGTTTTGTGCAATTTTGCACTGCCGACGCGTGTGATGCGGCCATTACTAACGAAAACGGAGCCGTTCTTTGTGGGCGGGTCTTGAAGTTAGATGCTTCTCGGCTGAGACGAGATGGAGCTCCATCAACCAAGGTCAGAGGCCGGGAAAGAAGTACAGAAGATACTGATAAGAGAAGCGAAGACGAAAGCCCCAACAAAAAAACCAAACTCACAACCGACATCAAAATCTTCTCAAGTGAAGAAACAGATGGCGAGTTTTTGAGTGAAGTGGAAGCAGCATTTTCCCAGAAAAAAATTACGTTCGAAAAGATTCTGGTGGATGCTTCCACCTTGGCCGATACGCTCCAAGATGCAGCATACCTGGGAGTGCTTGGAGCATGTGTGATCAAGAACAATAAGGCGAACTTTCAGACATTCGAGGAGACGGATGAAGGAATCAAGTTCGACGAGTATGAAGATGTTGAGCCCTCAACCATGTGCAACATCATTCTCAGTGCCAAGAAGCAGGCAATTGTGGAGGAAGAAACAGATAACTTCCGGAGTCCACGAGGAGACTTTTCCAGCTCCAGAGAAGAAAATTATAGGAGTCCACGAAATGGGTTTTCTCGACCCAGAGACCCCAGAGACTCCAGAGGAGAATATTCCTACAATGGAAGAGATGATTCCAAGAGACAGAGAGGATACAATGGAAGGAGAAACAACCGAAACCGGTACGACGATGTACATTCATACAATCAGTCATACAATCAGTCATACAACCGGCCCTACAACCAGCCAAGCCAGGCATACAACCAGCCCAATCAGGCATACAATCAGCCCAATCAGGCATACCAAAACCGGTCATCATACAACCAAGGTAGAAACCCTCATCAATATGCTCAAGGATACCAAGGCTACAACCAGAATCAAAACCAAGGGTACAATCAGAATCAAAACCAGGGTTACAATCAACATCAAAACCAAGGATACAACCAGAATCCAAACCAAGGATACAACCAGAATCCAAACCAAGGATACAACCAGAATCCAAGTCAGGGATACCAGAACTATGCAAATTCAAGCTATAACCAGTTCAACCCTAATCTAAATGCAGCCGCACAGACGCTACAGAATATGGATCCAAATACAAAGCAGAATATCATTGCCCTCTTGCAGAACCAAAATGCCCCGGTTTCCATGGGACAGCCCACGCAATATGCAGTTCCAGGACAACCAATTCCAGGACAACCAATTCCAGGACAACCAATTCCAGGACAACCAATTCCAGGACAACCAGTTCCAGCACAACCAGTTCCAGCACAACCAGTTCCAGCAGGACATTATGGAGTGGAGAATTCGGGGACTCAAGCATCCAGTCAAGTCAACCATCTTCTTTCCCAGCTCCAGGATCCTCGGACACCATACCTGTACCAACTCAATTTCCAGTGATGATATCACAATGAGAATGAACAACACCATCCAATAACATCATCCAATAACACCATCCAATAACATTATCCAATGATCAAGACTAGCAATGGAAAGCATATGATTAAGAATTTTGGCAGTGGAACCGATTTCTTGGAACTGAACCATGTTTATAGAAGAATCCATATCATAATAAGTAGGTGATATTCTATGGTAGAAAGTGATACTTAAAGCGGTGATTCTAGCCGAATACAAAAGTACTTTAAATAGAGTAGATTCTTTAGTATTGATGATACCTCGGATACCTCGGATACCTCGGATACCTCGGAATTGAGACCGGGGGACCGAGGGTTCGTTGCATAGTTCTGATCATAAAACCATGCAAACTTAACATTCTCCCCTTAAAATACATTCATTGTGATGTCCGGAATTCCAGTATTCTAAAGAACTAATTTTTTATTATCTAATGGGTAATAAAAGGGTATTTGCGTTGGTCCTTTTTGACCTGGGGTAGCCTGGTGCACGGGTTTTCCTCCCCGGTTCTGCCTCTCATTCAGAAGCTACAAAACAACTACTTCAGACATACCCTAAGTTGTCCAATATTATCAATACGATAGTTCAGTAACTTATCATATTACTACTTTGTGTGTCCTGCAGAAGATATTATTACCGCATTGGGTAGAAGTATTAGTAAATATCAGGACACAGTCATCTAATCAACTTCATCCACAGTAGAGAAGCTTGGCTCCGCCTGGCCCAGGGAAACATTCTGTTTCTGGTTCAGAACTTGTTCCAGATCCTGTTCCAAATCCTGTTCCAGATCCTGTAGTTGGTGGTCTTCGTATTGATCCTTCAACTTCTCAAACTCTTCCTCGTTCTCCAACACTCCACTGATCCCAATGACATTGCACTCGTTAAAGATCTCCAACACTTCTTCGGCCTCTTCTACCTTCATGGTCGCAAAAATCTTGTTGACTTCATCCAACGACCCGGAAGCAATGGCCTGGCGCATTTCCGGGCTCAATTTCTCCATGAACACTTTATATTCTGGAGTACCCTCCACAGGCGGATTGACTTCAAGCGTAGTGCTTTCGTCAAGAGCCTTAAGTTGGATCAAGGCCTCTTCATCATTGGGTTCCTGTTCCTCCTGGATCACCTTGCATCTATTCTGGATATGAGTGGCAGTACTATCCACGTCCTGGTTAAAGGCCTGGCTGGCCGGAGAAGACTTATCGCTCAATTTGGAGAAGAACAACTTGGTGGCACGGATGGTCTGGTCCTTGGAAGCCTTTGGGCCGGCCAACTGTGAGATGTACTGCAACAATAACGACTGGTAGATGACCTGCTTGGCCTGTTTGGGGCTTCCTTCGAGCTGGAAGTCGAAAGCAGTCATGATCAACGAGTCTTTCTGGTTCTCTGTGCAGATGTAGTGGTGTTTGATGAGGAACTCGGCCGATTTTGCCAATTGGGTGTATGGGATCTGGGAGAACTCTAGGGTTTCAGGAAGAACCGAGAGCTGGTCGAACATTTCCTCGTCACTAGAGGCCAGTGGTTTAGACTTTGAGGGATTTGAGGGGGTTGACGTCTCAGACTTTGACTCTTTAGACTTTGACATATCGGAGGGTTTCTCCGACTTGACTTCCGAGGGTCTTGAACCCTTTGCTTCCTGTTCTTTCTCTCCCGATTTCTCCCCCGATTTCTCTTCTTTCTCCCTCGACACAGTCAGAGGCTCATCTTTGTCTGCGTTCAAAAACGACCGGTCGAATCCCGTATGATAGTCGTCACTGCTGATCAAAAGTGACTTCTGGTACAACAAGTCATCGAGCTTAAGTGCCTGTTTCAGTAACAAGTCATCGATCTTCTTGCGGTGTTCCGTCAAGTACCCCACCAACTTAACTGCATCGTCCTTAGCATCTGCATGGTCTTCCTTGATCTGAGTAAAGAGATCCTCGATCATTTCATTATATGGCGGAGTATTCTCCACCTCTTCCCTATCAAAGGTAATATCCCTTAAACCTTTCCGCATGGAGGAGTTTTTCTCTTGTTTCAACTTTTCAAAATCAAACTTCTCGTTGGCATCAAAATAGCCATTGACCATGCCCATGATTTTGGACGTTTCGAGCATATCTTCAAGAGGAACCTTCTGGAGAATTAAGTCCACTCGCTGGTTCAATTGAGCGTACATGGTCAATTGTAAGAGGATGGATTTGATCTCGATATTGCGCTGGTGACGTTTCTCATGGATATCTCTTTGTTTCCATTTGATGAAGGATTTTTTGTCCACATTGGGATGAACCTCAATATCGGAATCGTCCGAGAGCTCGATCTTATCCCACTTTGAGTAATCTATAGGCATTTGTGTGGAGGGAGATATAAAGAACCAAGAGGACTTGGGAGAGTACTTTGAGGTATTTGACTTTGTTCTTAAGCGCGCTAACGTGTATACAGGCGGCGGTGAAGGCGGTCAATGGAAAGACATGGAACACGGATATGGCCACAGGTTTGGAAAAGAAACAAGTTTGCAGGAAATATATTTTACCTATGGTCTCCCACTGTACTCTTCAGTAAGGGCGTAAAAGGCTTAAGTACTGTGGTTGGAAGAGAAGCAAAATTCTGCACTTGGAAAGGCTCGATTAAGGCCTAGTGTCCTGCATAGGTTCTAACAGGTGTAGCATTAACAGAGGCGCATTTTACAATATATGGCCAACTATTCCAAGGATAAACCGAGGGTGGAATAAACCCGTACCTCAGACAAGGTCAGTAGAAAAAGCACCAACGCCAATACTCTTATTTTCGCTCGAAATCCAATCAAATTAGGTTTATTAAAATACTGCAATTCCGGACACCATGATACAAGTTTTTAAAACGAAAAAAACCCTCTAGTTACTATTTTAAACCGGTTCTCTTTATCAATTCCGGCCAGTACTGCATCCACATTTAATACACTACACTCACCAAATATCCAACAACGAAGCTATATTTTTCACGGTCTATTTACTTTCATCAGTAATACTAAAACAAGATTCAATCAAATTTAAAACAAGAGTCAATCAAGATTCAATCAAATTTAATTTTAAAACAAACCTGTAAATCCTTAAACTTCTAGGCCAGTCCATTAGGTCTCAAACCAACAAAAAATGCATACCCATAGCCAGTGGTTTCAAAAGTAATTGTAGTTCCCTTAGAAAAGTAAAGCACATCTCCTGGAGAAACCAGCACCTTCTTTCCAGTTTCATCCGAAACCCAATATTCTCCTTCAACTTCTAAAATGATCTTCATTTCATCATAGTCATAATGATACACTAAAGCTTCTCCTTTCTCTTGTTTATAGAAACCTGCAGACATCTGTTGGTCCTTAGGGGCATCGGAAGTAAAGATATCGCCCAAAAATGAGTTATTACCAGGCGAAGGAATTTGGGGAGGTTTAACCTCTTTTCCCTCGGCTGCTGGCTTGTATAACATAGGCATTTTCTAAAAGTATTCAAGTGTGTATATAGACTTGGAAGAGTTAGAAGACTTGGAAGACTTAGAAAGACTTGGAAGACTTGGAAGACTTGGTAAAGAGTTAGAGAAGAATTGTTATTATACGCGGGAGAAGCTGATGTTATATACTACGGATGGAGACGGAGTGTAGAGTGGTTGGCGCATTGTTATCGCTGATGGGATGCTGCTTTGGGGTAAATGATACCGGTGCGCTATGGCTTCGCGAGTGTATACTTAAAAGGGAAGGCGAGCGCATGGCATGCCTGTTTTGGGCGTGTGGATCCAGACCCGATAAGCTGGTTCCGCTGTACTTCCAAAATCCATTATCAGAGTTTATCGAATCTCATTAATATTAGTAATCATTTTAATCATTAAAAGGAATAATTAATTAAACAGACTCTATGGTTTCTTTTAAAAAAAAAAAAATGAAAGCCCGACGCGGGGGTCGAACCCGCAACCTTGAGATTAAAAGTCTCACGCTCTAGCCATTGAGCTAGCCAGGCATTTCCGGAAAATTCCGTATATTATAGGACCGACCATTGTTTGGGAATTCAATCCTCTTGCCTTCTAGAGTAGCTTTAGAACTTAGAAATACACAAATTCATGACCCTAAATACTACTACTATTGTATTACTACTGTAGAATTGGAAAAAGGTTGGCGTTAATGGAGATTAATGTCCGGGGCAGTATTGACCCTCGGATATGGGAGTGCGGCCGGAACTGGATAACACCAATGGGTTTAAAAGTCCATTTGGCGACTATTTCAACCCAAAAAAACATCAAATGTGGTGTCCGGAATTGTAGCATTCCAAAGAACCTAATTTTGTTTAGATTGCAGAAAAATTGAATGTTTTGGCGCTGGTGCTTTTTCTGATGACCTTGTTTGGTGCACGGGTGTTCAATACAAGTATGACAATAGTGAACTGATTGTAATTAATATAAATAAATATCCATCTAAACGCATTACCAAACTCTAAATAGAGTCATATATTAAATTCAATCTTAGGATTTGAACTTATTCCTCTTAAGGATTTCCACTTCATCCCAGGCCCAGGCCCAGGCCCAGAGTCATAGACATAGACATAGACAGAGTCATAGACATAGACAATTAGACAATTAGACAATTAGACAAGTCATAAGAATCATTGATGTTCATGATACTTTCCAGATCCATATTCCAATCAATATATCCAGATTCTTTAGAATCCATAGCTCTATAGATTAGAATCCATATTTGAAATGATAGACTTTCTCAAAGAGTAGATATTCATAGGTCATGATAAAAACCCATAATCCACAATCTATGATATTCCGAATCATTAGACTTTCTGAATCATCAAAGTATCTGTAAATGGTAATCATTCCACAAGTTGCAAACACATATCAAGCGAAGGCTCAAGTTTGGCATCATTCATGACAATGATATCTCGCATAATGGCCTTATCCAAATTTGGAAACATTTCAATGAGTTGGCCAAAAACCTGGTCGATTTCTGAATCCGTGGGAGCTGAAGGTGGATTCAGTATAGATTCCATAGGATCCATAGACTCCATAGATTCCATAGGCTCCAGAGGATCCATAGACTCTGTGTCTTCAGATGTAGGAGACATGAAGTTGGAGATAGACTTGGTCAACATTTCTGCACTGGCAAGAATGACTCCCGATGGAGATAACGTGCGGCCGACTGGAAGATCACCAGAAATATTGCCTGATGAAGTTTCGGTGGATATTTTTTGGGCCTGTATTTTTTGGGACTGTATTTTTTGGGCCTGTGTGTTTTGAGCCTGTGTGTTTTGGGCCTGTGTGTTTTGGGCCTGTGTCTCTTTTTGCCGGAGAACTGCATCCCATGCCTCCATATGGGCCTCATACTCTTTATCCGTCACAGTAAGGTCGTCTTTCTGGATGTTCTGAATAAACAGGATGGCACCTTGCACTGTAGACAAGTAGTAACTTGTTTCACCATGAATCAACCACCGTTCACCTCTATACCGTTCAATATAGTGAAGATTGCACAAGAGATAGGGAGTCTTGGCCCGGAGCATCACAAGAATGAGTAGAGGGATGAACAGGTCTGCATTAGTTTCTTGTCCATTGGCCCGGAGAAGACTGAAGATAATCTTGCACGCATTGAGAATGCAGATGATTTTGTCACGAGGTGCCCGGTACGAGTTGATCTTGTTGAGCTCTGTTTCTGCATAATGCAAGTAATCCAACTGGGAGTCCTTGGAGAGCTGATCCACTTCAACGTCTAGATGAACTCCCGAAAGCCAGCTAAACTTCTCCATTTGTAACCAAAGCTCACGATCATCATCTAGGTCTTTGGCCAAGGCTCCATTGGGAGGAGTTCCTTTAGATACAGGAAAACAGCACTCGTAGAGCCTATTCATGATCAACTTCTCCACCCCCTCCAAAGAGTTCTCCGTATCTGAAGCGTCCATCAGTGCAAAAGGCTCATGTTCATGGAAATTATCCGCTAGAAAATCTGTGAAATTGCGTACTGCCTTTGTTTTCTGCGCTGTAGTCATGGAATCTGCTTTTCGAGTGAAGGACACAAGAAACGACCGAATATAGCGTACAATTGGATCGGCACTTTTCTTGCGGAGATGAGCAAGAAAGATGGAAAAGTCAAACGGCCGATGGGATATCTGGTGTTGTTGACGAGCATCGACTTTTGAAGCCAAAGAATCTTTTCGTGAAGACCGGACCCTGGATTCTTTTAAATTCGAATTTTGGTTCGAATTTTGGTCCGGATTTTGGTTCAAATTTTCACTTGATGAATTAAGGTTTTGGTCCAATTTTTGGTCAGATTTTTGGTCAAAGTCATGGTTGGAGAGTATGGAAGCCTGAATTAGGGTAGACTTGGTAGATTCCGAACCACTTATTTCTGGAACTTGGAACTCCTCCAATGGTTCGGTGGTATCAATGGAAAGAAGATCAGTTTTCTCGAACTTATCTGATTTTTCAGAAAAGACTTCACTTTCCGATAATTTGTCATCTTCAAATTCCTTCTCCTCGACCTTGACTGGTTCATTTGTTTCCAGTTCCGGTTCGTAGGCCTGCATAGACATGCTTGTATAGGAGAGTTTTGGTGACCTTCTTTTGGAATCTATAAAATCAGATTCTTTTTCGGCAGATTTTTTAGGTTCTTCAGATTCTTTAATTTCTGTGATGTCCTTAATTTCGCCGACTTCCTTTGATTTCGATTCCGATTCCGATTCCTTTGATCCCGATTCCAATTCCAATTCCTTTGAATCCAATTCCTTTGAATCCAATTCCGAATCCAATTCCTTTGATTTCGATTCTTTAACTTCTGATTCCTTAGAAACTTCACATTCTTTAACTTCTGATTCCTTAGACACAGGTTCTATGGATTCCTTAACTTCTGTAGACTTGGAACTTCTAGACTTTTTAGGGTCTGAACCTTTGAATTGAGTCTTTGATTGTGTGGATTCCGGGTCCTTGGATTCCAAGAATACTGTAGATCCATATTCCGAGGGATCCGTTTGTAAGGGATTCTTTTCCAAGGGATTCTTTTCCAAGGGATTCTTTTCCGAGGGTTCAGCCACCTCGGAAGTTTCAGACGCAGAATCGGAATCCTTCGTCTCCACAATACAACTTCCGAGCTCCTTGGTTCCCCTTACTCTTTCCATATTATCATACTTTTCAAGAATATTCCGAGCCCCTGTATCGGACAGAGACACTAGGTTAGCAGGCCCGGCGGAGATATGGCCAGAAACAGAAACCCCGGAAATAGAACCGGAAATAACCCCAGAAGCCGCCCCAGACACCGCCCCAGACACCGCCCCAGAAACCGCCCCAGAAACCGCCCCAGAAACGTTAGAAACCCCGGAGTTTTCGGATTCGCCATTTTTAAAGTCGCCATTTTCAATTTCATGCTTTTTGGAATCTCTATCACCTTCACTATAGCCATTATGATTAGTATGACTATTATGGTTGTTGGGGGCTATTTGAGGAAGGCTGGGAGGTAGGGAGGTGGAGGTGGCATTGGAGGTGGAAGTAGTGGCCAGAGATTTGGAAATATTGAATTTGAACTGGCTCATAGCACCGAAAAGGCAAAGGGGGAAGACTAAAGAGGAAAGGTCTGAAAATGGGGAGGGGTACTATGCAGGCCGAGGCTGGTGGGTGTATCTGGAGTTTACTATTGTTGAGGCCTATGACTGTATGCAGGAGCACTGTATACAAGCACCCATTTATATACATATAAACTTCACCTAGTAAAGCCATTACTTATTAAAGCCGTTATTTATTAAAGCCGTTATTTATTAAAGCCGTTACTTATTAAAGCCGTTACTATAATATACACGCCAAGCTACTATATACAGGTAGATGGACTCTCGGTGGATATAATGGACAGGAGCAGTACTAAGGTATAGTCATAAGCCACTGCTTCTTCCATATCTTTCTAGACAACACCATAGTTCAACACCCACAGTATATACACTCCTTTTCCAGCTGTACCCTCTAGCCAATCACATCTCTGCATCTGAATCTCTGTAACTCTGAATCTCTGTAACTCTGAATCTGCATCTGCATCTGCATCTGCATCTCTGTAACTCTGTAACTAGAACTGCAGTGAAGCTTGGGCTCAACCAGAAAGATTCTAAGGTATAAACCTTAAATATAATGAGCCAACTTTCACTGTTCCACCGAATCAATTTGATCCACAAACTTAAGAAACTCTGGGACCAATAAAGTCAGAAGCAAGTAAACTGGAGAATGTAAACTGGAGAATGATAAAGAGCGAATGGTCAATGGTCAATGGTCAATGGTGAAAGTCACAAACTTCCCTTCAAATTTAAAGTAGCTTCACTTGATTCATTGCTCACTTGAGAGTAAGCTTAAGTTTCAACTTGGGCTTTTGCGGTTGTGGTTCTTGTTTGGACTCTCCCTTAGACTCACTCTTTGGTTCCTTTTCACTCTTTGATTCCTTTTCACTCTTTGATTCCCTTTCACTCTTTGATTCCCTTTCACTCTTTGATTTCTTGATATCGTCAGGAGATGGAGTGTTGGACCGGCTATGGATATAGATCTTCTTCTTCTTCTTTGGAACCTTAGTGGGCTCCTCTAAAAATGGACTGGCCCCTCGACTCACCGGAACATCCACATTTAAGTTTTCCTTGCTTTCCTTGGTTTCCTTGGTTTCCTTGATACTGTCCGTATTCTTCTCTAGCTCTTTCTCCAAAATCGTCTTTTTAGGAGTTGAATCAACCTCCATTTCTGTATCTCTCTCCAATTCCCTTTCACTTTCCTTATCACTTTCCTTCTCCATTCTCTCCTTATCACTTTCCTTTTCCATTCTCTCGCTGTCTCCATTCTCCTCTTGTTCTTTGAATGGCCAACGGGAGGCAATGACTGTCTTTTGCTTTGTACTGATGTGGATGTAGCGTAAAGGCTGACGAAGTCTGATCTTCACCATCGTGCCGTCCACAGAAACTGGTGATGCCATAGACTTGGAGAGCTTGAACGTCACCTTCATTGGGTTGTGTACATCTCTTGTCACCCATACTTTTGCCCCTTCATCCAATTCCATTTGATTTGAATCCTCTAAGTTCATCTCATGTGACTCACTTTGTAATTCGATCAATGGCTCTATCTCTTTTGGCTCTGTATGAAGACCCTTTTCCTCCTTCACTTCTGGTTCCTTCACTTCCTTGAGTTCTGGTTCCTTAATTTCCTTAACTTCTGGTTCTTTCACTTCCTTCACTTCTGGTTCTTTCAGTACCTTCGCCTTTATTTCCTTCACTTCTTTTGGCTTTGGTTCCTTCGACTCCTTTGGCTGAATCATCTCGATATCCTTGGGTTCAGATTCATGTTCATGTTCATGTTCATTTGGCCGGTCCATTCTTCGGCCCCGAGGCCGGTCCATTTTGAGCTTCAACTTGTGGCTATCAATCGAAAGACGCGTACTCAATTGGATCCGGAACCGGCCCTCCCTCTTGATCACAAGCTTTCCATCACCAAGATGCTTAGCCACGATCTTCTTCTTCAACTCATCAAAAGATACACACGGCACGGGGATGTGCACGGGGAAAGAGCTCACAGCATCGTAGAGAACGTCACAAACAAGAAACACCGTCTTTTTTTCTTGTAAGCTCAAAAGACTCAGGTGGAGAAGCTCCCAGAGAGTACTCTGAAGCCCTATACCAATACCCAAGTCTCTTCTCAAAATGGAAATCAGACCCTTCACTGTAGCCTTAGCCAAAGCATCTCTCCGAAGACTCATTTCCAGGCTTTGAGACTCCTCCACAATCACCATATTGCCCAGCTTGCCCTTATTATCGTACATAGACTCCAAGGACTTGAATTCCGGGTCATCAAGCATTGAAGGGTTGCCGTGGATGGCAGCTTCACTAATGGAATCGGCCAATACTCGTATAAGTCCAGTACGAAAACTGGAGGACGTATTCTCCAATAGACAGACATGCAAAAAGTAGTTTAAGATCTCACCATTTTTCAAGCCTCCAAGTAAGAAAAGTCCCTTGAATGCAGTCAAACGAATCTGGGGCTCGTTTTTCGAATGCGTCAAATGAAGCAATTCTTCAAACGATACGTCATGTAAATTGCACCGAGCCAAACGGATCTTTTGCTCTAGACAAGCCACAGAAATCACCATATGGTACGAAGGCACGTGTCTATCGAGCTTGTGGATGCGGTTGATCTCCTCAATAACTTTCCGTAGAAATTTGCTTCTGGGGTCCTTGTTCAACTCTTTTTCAAGGTGGAAATCTATGCTGCTGGGGATTTCCTGCATCACGGACTGCACCACAGCCTCCACCAACGTGGAAATGTAGAAACAGTCTTGGAAGTCATTGTTGGAGTTGTCGTTGTACTTCAAAAGATTGTACAACAAGCTTCGGATCACTGGCGGAGAATTGCCGTTATCATCCTTAACCGAGGCCAAGAAATGAGGGATTTCATTCTGCAAAAAGAACTCGCCGAAATCCTGAAAATCATTGCTTTTGGGAATGTAACTGTTCTCAAAACAGAACATTTGCCGAAACGCCCGGATCAAGTATTCCAACCCAATGAAATGATTGGCTGACGTGGAGAACCCGGCAAGTGCTTTGGCTGCTGCAATCCGAACACCATAAAAATACCGAGGATCAACAAGTGTCCGTGTGAGCATGGTGCAGTATATTCTGCTTGGCTTTTCCTGGGCTCCGAAATATTGAATGGCCGCTAATTGGGCCTCGATATCCCTGTCCTGCTGAATCTGGGCCCCGTACATGTAATCGGGCTGGATCACGTGTACCGTGGCTATCCACTCGAAATCTGTATCAACACGGATCCATTCAAATGGGTCCAAGAATTCTTCATCCCGTTTGGGCCAGTCCTCAAATTTCCAGTCACGTACATCTTGTGGAGACTCCAAAACGTCCCCGAGTTTGGAGAACACCAGTACCTCTCCATCATCCTTATTCTTCTTAAGCCGTTTGAACTTAGTATTGTACTGCACATCGAACTTGACCACGGTATCCTTAATATCCACAATGTGCTCATAAGGCGTACCGTCAGCCTCGTGCACCCGGAGCGTCATGGGCCCCAAAAACGTCTGCTGCACCGGGTAACTCTGCTCGTCGTTCAAGTAGTTGACAGCATCTCTCATGAATGTTTCCGTTTTGGGATGAGGAGACTCAGATTGTTGCAATTGCAGTTGGCGAATGATCACCTCGATCATCGACCGTTTCTTGTTAAATTTCTGTGTGATGTTGAAAATCGGTGCTCCTACCCCGTAAACCCATTGCTTAAAAAAAGCCTCGAGTCGGTTTCGGTTGACCTTTTCACACACATACTGGAAATGCAAGGTAGACAAGGCTCCGTTCTGCATATCCCCAGACATGGCCTGGAGGAAGAGCTTGGGGAGCACACGAGAAAAGCCAAATGATTTATCTGTCTTGGTCATGCGTCGGTCCAATATAAACAAAATGATGGGCGCCTTGAGCCGGAGAAAGTCGAAGTTGGCCTCGCTGACCGGAGCCTCGAGCACCTGTGCTCCCAACGGCCTCTGGCCCACATCTTGCTCCACTATAGCATCCATTTTGCGCCGGATTTGGTACCTGCACTCATTGGAGCCCATGAGAGTCCGTGTGAACTGGATAGTCATGTACTTGGCAATCCCGATGGTGCACCACATATCGTTAAGTGTCAGGGGAACGACATTGATTCCAGACCACTGGCCTGCGATGCAGTCCAAAATCTCTTCCGTCACAGTGAACATGGGCTCGATGACGTTTTCAGGGTAAAGCAAGTCCGAGGAGAAGAGCGAAAGGCCGGCAAAGTTACTCTTGGGGTATGTCGTGTCGTGCACAAATACTAACCCATAGGAACTAAAAGGATACGTCCCGTACTCTTTCAGAAAATACTCCACAGCCTGCTGTGCGAAGATACACGTATTCTTGACCATTTTCTCTTCTCCCGGGAGAAAGTATAGGAGCACCGGCAATTGGGAGTCATCCTTCTCCAAGCCTTCCAAGTCTTCATCCACGTAATCAGTAGTAGCTGCTGAATCCTCGAAATCCGCCAATTCCGTGCTCTGAAAAGCTCCTATGGCCCATCCAATGTGGTGTGCACAGATGGGGTTGAAAATGGCCCAAGAAACCACCTTTTTCAGAAGATCCGAGGGGTGGGGAGATTCCTTAGCATTGACGAAATCGCCAGAACACACCACTAGGTCATTATTTTCATCTTCATCTTCATCTCCGCTTTGTGCATTCAGAAAAATATCCCTCACAGACCTTGGAATGCTTAGTTCAAGCGACCAACTGCTTCTCTGTAAGAGATTATCAATGCAAGGTACCCAAGAAGATGCAGACACGTTATGTTCGGAATTGGTGGTGTACACGTGCCAAAGGGAACGGTCTAGCGTATCACTAGCCACGAAATTAAGTCCGTTCTTGGGGTTTACCACCAGGTAGTAGATTCCAATTTGAATGGGAGCATAAACATCAGCCGCCGAATGTTTGAGCCGCATCTGGAGCGGTGTAGTAGTAGAAGCACCCACTTTTACCGCTGATCCAGGTGTATGTTGAACCCCAGCATCTGAGGCCTCGATACGGTACTTTTCCGGGAAGAAAATCATCAATTCCTCGGTATTGGGATTGAAATGAGGCGCCTGGAGTTGCTGCTCATCCAAATGCCCAAAAATATAGCTCAATTTTTGCCTCAAAAGCTGGTGTTGGTGAATATTGAAGTCACCCAGAGCTTCATCCCACACATTGGGCACTTTCTGCCGCGAGTACTCCTCAAACGTATCGGGATTGTTTATGTACAAGTAATCATTATGGATGAAATCAGTAAGTTCCAGTCCATTGAAGAGGATCTTGGATATGGTCATTTCCCTGGCATCCAATCGGAGAGAGCGGACATTGGCCGATGTGGGAATCACCGTTAGCTCAGTATAGCCGGAGATTTTTTTTTCTTGGAACAGAATATCGAGATTAATCTGTTGATGAGGAATCTGGACATTTTGAGCCAGAAGACTTGGGGGTTTTTTGACGTTGCGAGATTTGGGCGTACTGGCCATGGAGGGTAAGCGAGGCGTTGGGGCCGGAGATGGGTCCACCAAACTGGGCATGATGAAGGGATGTTTTGGGGATGTTTCAGGGATGTTTCAGGTTTGTTTCAGGGATGTTTCAGATGTGTCAGCGTTCAGATGTTTGGGTATTCCTGTGTTTAGAGTGTAAGGTGTTGATGCTTGGTGGGGTGTTGGTAGTAGATGTATTCATGAGAGTTGAGAAGAGAGTCACGTGCGCGGCCACGTGCACAAACCATATCCCACTATTTTACTTATTTCCAGAACAATTACTACTTTATTAGTATTTCAAATATTCACTAGGCTTATTTCTAATACCTCAAATTACCGTAAACGTCCGGATCATTATGTACTGCACAAACCGGGTCCAGTATGCAGTACACGCTCTAAGATGTACCTTTTCTTCTTGTAAATGCAATCTTCTGCTTCTAGAAGTTAGTATGTCAGGATTATAGTCTGTTTAGAATACCATGAATATAGTTTCTGTCGATATGCAGGCCAGAATTAGAGTGTGGCTTTAGAAATATGGATCATTTTGGTATAGTTTTGATCATTTCTCCATCAATTCTTTGTATTTTTTCATCATTTTTTGATATGAGTTCTGGTAGCACTCCCTTTGAGGAAAGAACCACTTCATTTCTTTATATCTCTTTTTGTTTGTTCATCCACGTGACCAGCACGTTTTGTACCCAGAGGTCCCAGGTAGGCACCCCAACGAGCCGATCACCGTCCATAATAACAGGTACATTCGCTAGATCCTTCATGAGCCCACGAGATGGCCACGAGGGGAAAGAGGCCAAAAATTGCCTCTTAAGCGATGGACGATAGTACATAGCAGAGTATGACTTATGTGCAGGCCCGCTCAATTTCATCCACCACAAGCGATCGAAGCATTTCCATTCATGATCAATAACCATTTCGTATTCTTTTTGAACCTCATTAGATGCAGAAAAATAGAGTGTTTCTCCCCTCTTTTCCACGTGGATTTTCACGTTTAAATAGCAGAAAGTAGCCTCTCTCTTTTGGGACCCAGTAAAATCAGCCAAAGCAGGAATAAAATTCCGGTGAATTCGGGCATAGCCCCAGTGTAAATATTTTGAGGAGGAAAGTGGCGAAATCTGGTAGAAAAACCATCGGGAAAACACTAGAAAATCACGATGTTTATATGACCAGAACCTGCATCTAGACATGCTGAACGTAAGCCGATTTCGTCTTAAATCAAATACCAAATCGGGAAACTCCATAAATTCAATTTCCTTTTCTAGAGAATCCACCAAAACCTGTACCTCTCCAATTGTCTGTACGAGATTGGTGTATGTTATGGACAGGAGCCCTGGCCGAGACGGCACCACTTCATTAATAGCGTACCTGAGCAAATTCCGTTTGGTCAAATGGATATCTGAATTAGTGGAATCTTCCACCCAAGGCACATTGTTTGTCTTGCATGTAGCAACGATTTCTGACTTTTTGAATGCCAATAATGGTCTATAGATTGAGATAGTTTCCAGATTTTTCAAATTCCCATGTAATTCCAGATTTTCCAGATTTTCCAGATTTTCCAGATTCTCCAGATTTTCCAGATTCTCCAGATTCACCATTCTTGGACCCTCGGGTTCAATGGGAAATACAGACTTTCCCTTTAACCCCACTAAGCCATACACTGTGGAATTCATCTGGAGTCGGTGGAGATACGTCTCCAAGAGATCGTTCTGGTTATGTCCCATAAACACGGACATTATTTCCCGATCAAGGCAAAACTGGCGGAGAGCCCGGAGCCGCTGAGTCCTTGCAACTTCCTCGAAATTGGATATAAGCCGAGGGTTTGTAAGCCATTGGAGTTTATGTACAGTATGGACAATCCCCCAATTCGCCACAATCCGCCCCACTTTCTGAGCCTCTATATCCAGTCCCGCCCGATACCCGTGATCTATGGTCACGGCCAGAATTTGTGTGTGTGGCTGGTGACTGTTCCTGTACCTGGCCAAAAGGTATGCTAGGCACATGGAGTCTGCACCGCCCGAAAGGGCAATAATGACTCTATTTGGGAGTCCTCCAAGAAGAGCCATTTGTTTAGCAAAGTCTGACACTGTAATCATCTTGAGTCAATTATAAATCTGTCATCTATGTAACACATATTAAGGAACAACTAATGCTATGGGGTAAGTTTCAGGGATGTTTCAGATGGTTCAGACCTGTGTAGAAGTATAAGAAAAGGTTTCAGACCTGTATACAGCTATACGAAAAGGTTTCAGGTTTGTTTCAGGTTTGTTTCAGGTTTGTTTCAGGGTTTCAGGGTTTCTGATCATGCAAGTGAATGTAATCTGCTGGAGTGCGTAACTGGATGGAGAAGAGGTGCGCGGTTTGAGAGCTAGTGATGATGATGGGATGTACGGGTTTATGATCGGAGAAAATGGCGGGATGTACGGGTTTAAGACCAGATTAAATAATCAAGTGACTGGAACAGAGGTTTTTTTTTGATTTCTTTTTGCGGATTGGTGGGACTGCATATAAGCGGCCCGGGTATCACTTTAGTAATTTTAATAGGATTGTGTTTAATTAGTGAAGGTGATGAATTTGAGATAATGGTGCGAAATTTAGTTAGAATGGTTATGAGGATCGCACGACCACCTATAGAGCCATTTTTAGTAGTCATGAGTACCCAAAGCAACTTTTACGATTGTTTCATAATTTTCAGAAGTTTCAGAAGTTTCAGAATGTTTCAGAATTTTCACCTTGTTTCACCTTGTTTCAGGTTTACATGGTACTTGTACCTCCAGTATTTGAGGTGCACTTTGGCTACTAATGAATAATCAAGCAAAAGTCAAGCCTACACATTTGAAACACATTTGAAACACATTTGAAACACATCTGAAACATGGACATCCTACATCTGAAACATGGACATCCTACATCTGAAACATGAACATCCTACATCTCTGAAACTACCAGTTTCACCAGTTTTCCAATTTTTCCTATAAACCCTAGCCTGTATATAGTAATACCAAAAGTGGTTATTCAAAATATAATTAAGTAAATATACAAACGACTCTTTTATTATGTATAAGATATTTCCATAGTGTGGTGTACGGGTGTTTCTTGTACGGTGTACGGGTGTTTGTCTGGTGTACAGGTGTCTTTCGTGGTGTACGCGTTTTTTTGTGCGGTGTACAGGTCTATTTTTTGGTGTACGGGTGTTTTTTCTGATGGTGCGAAAAAAGTATCCTACTCTCTTCTGACTCACTACTACTCTCATGGCCGAAGAAACCCAATTCTTCAACTTCCCAAAGGAAGAGGAAAAAGTACTTGAAAATTGGAACCAACAAAATGCATTCCAAAAATCGCTTGATTTAACTCAGGATTATCCTGCATTTTCCTTCTTTGATGGCCCTCCTTTTGCTACCGGTACTCCTCACTATGGCCATCTCTTGGCGTCTACTGTTAAGGATATCATTCCTCGTTACGCCACCATGAACAAGCGTCACGTGGTACGGCGTTTTGGCTGGGATACGCATGGTTTGCCTGTTGAACATGAGATTGATAAGTTGTTGGGGATTACAGGAAAGGACGATGTCATGAAGATAGGTATTGACAAATATAACTCGGAGTGCCGGAAGATTGTTATGAGATATGCTGGTGACTGGAGACGGACTGTACATCGGTTGGGACGTTGGATTGATATGGATAATGATTATAAGACGTTGTATCCGGAGTTCATGGAGTCGGTTTGGTGGGCCTTTAAGGAGTTATACAATAAGGATGCTGTGTACCGGGGCTTAAGGGTTATGCCTTATTCTACGGGGTGTACGACTCCATTGTCCAATTTCGAGGCCCAGCAGAATTATAAAGATGTCAATGATCCTGCTGTGACTATTGGTTTCTCTTTGGTGGATGATGAGAATACTTGGTTGGTGGCCTGGACTACTACGCCCTGGACTTTGCCTTGTAACATTGCCCTTGCTGTGAACCCCAACATGGAGTACGTCAAGATTTATGATGACGACAAGAAGAGACACTACATCTTGATGGAATGCTTGATTAAGACCTTGTACAAGAAACCGGCTGCTGCCAAGTACAAGGTGGTGGAGAAAATTCAAGGTAAGGACCTTGTGGGCTTAAAGTACAAGCCTTTGTTCGACTACTTCTATGATAGCTTCAAGGAATATGGCTTCAAGGTCATTGCTGCTGACTATGTGACTGCTGACTCCGGTACTGGTATTGTGCACCAGTCGCCAGCGTTTGGTGAGGCCGATTTCGCTGCTGCCACCGAGGCAGGTATCATCAATGAGAAGAGAACTCCCCCTAACCCTGTGGACGATAACGGAAAGTACACTGCCGAAGTGACGGACTTTGCTGGTGTTTATGTGAAGGACGCCGATAAGTTGATCATCAAGAAGTTGACTGAAAACGGGCACATGTTGCTTGCCACGCAAATCAATCACTCGTACCCTTTCTGCTGGAGATCCGATACCCCATTGTTGTACAGAACGGTTCCTTCGTGGTTTGTTAGAGTCACCGATATCATTCCCCAGATGTTGGAGAACGTGGAACGCACCAACTGGGTTCCCAGCAACATTAAGGAGAAGCGGTTCTCCAACTGGATCCTGAATGCTCGTGACTGGAACATCTCCAGAAACAGATACTGGGGTACTCCCTTACCTCTTTGGGTGTCGCTGGACTACAAAGAGATCGTGTGTGTTGGGTCCATTGCTGAGTTGAAAGAATTGTCTGGTCGTGACGATATTACTGATCTCCACAGAGACAGCATTGATCACGTGACTATTCCTTCCAAAGAAGGAAGAGGTGATTTGAGAAGAGTGGAGGAGGTGTTTGACTGTTGGTTTGAGTCTGGATCTATGCCTTTCGCCTCGAAACATTACCCATTCGAGAACAAGGACAATTTCTCGGATTCTTTCCCTGCCAACTTTATCTCCGAGGGTTTGGACCAGACCAGAGGCTGGTTCTATACTCTTACCGTTTTGGGAACTCACTTGTTCAACACCGCTCCTTACAAGAACGTGATTGTGTCGGGAATTGTGTTGGCTGCTGATGGAAAGAAGATGTCCAAGAGGTTGAAGAATTACCCAGACCCAACTCACGTGTTGGACAAGTACGGAGCAGATGCTTTGAGGTTGTACATGATCAACTCGCCTGTGTTGAGAGCAGAAACCTTGAAGTTCAAGGAGGAGGGTGTGCGTGAAGTTGTGTCGTCGGTGTTGTTGCCCTGGCTCAACTCGTTCAAGTTTTTCAAGGATGCTGCAGATGTGTACAAGAAGGAGAACGGCACTGAATTTGTTTACAGCTCGAGCTTGGTTTCCGAAAATGTCATGGACAAGTGGTTGTTGGCATCGGTCCAATCGTTAGTCAAGTTCATCCACGAGGAAATGCAAAGCTACCGGTTGTTCACTGTGGTGCCTCGTCTTTTGGCCTTGATCGACAACTTGACCAACTGGTACATTCGGTTCAACCGTCGCCGGATCAAGGGTGACACCGAGGGTGGACTTGATGACACCAAAAAGGGCCTCAATACGCTTGCTGAGGGCTTGTTGATGTTGTGCAGACTCATGGCTCCATTCACGCCATTCTTGGCCGATGGTATCTACAGCAAGTTGAAGGTGTACTTCACAGAGGAAGACTTGGTGCAATGTTCGGTCAACCCCGAGCTTAGGGCCACTGAATCCGTACACTTCTTGGCGTACCCCCTTGTACGTGAGGAGTTGTTCGATTCAGCCATCGAAGTGGCAGTTTCCAGAATGCAAAAAGTCATTGACTTGGGTAGAAACATTCGTGAAAAGAAGATGATTTCGTTAAAGACACCTTTGAAACAGTTGGTGATCTTGACATCGGACGAAGGGTTCTTGAAAGATATTGAGTCATTGAAGAGCTACATCACCTCGGAGTTGAATGTCCGCAACATCGTCATCACTACAGATGAGGAGAAGTACGGAGTGGAGTACAAGGCAGTGGCCGATTGGCCAATTCTTGGCAAGAAGTTGAAGAAAGATGCTAAGAAGGTTAAGGCAGCTTTGCCCAATGTGACATCCGAGGAGGTCAAGAAGTTTTCCGAAACAGGAAAACTTACCGTGGATGGAATTGACTTGGTCAGCGAAGACTTGCAGGTTCAACGTGGGTTGCCCGACAAGGAAGTTGCATCCGGGCACGAGACACGGTCAGACCGTGAGGTGATGATCATCTTGGACGTTAACTCATATGAGGAATTGCAGAGCGAGGGCTTGGCACGTGAGTTTATCAACCGGATCCAAAGATTACGGAAGAAGGCCGGCTTGAATGCCACAGATGACGTTTCTGTGCAGTACAAGGTGATCAAGGACTCGGTCAACTTACAAAAGGTGATTCAGAATAATGAAGAGCTCATCCTCAAGTGCACCAAGAGACCGTTATCCGAATTTGCTGATTGTGACTCCACCAAAATCATTATTGATGAGGAGCAGACTATCAATGATACGGTGTTTAACTTGCGTCTTTTGAGCCTCTAATTTGGGATGGTGATAAGTTGGGGAAGATCAAATCGGACAAAGTATCTGGAAGTATCTGGAAGTATCCGGTGCCAGAGTTGCTCATGTTGAGTATTCTGTCTAGTCTTGAGAGACTAGTATTGGAAGTTCTAGTATTAAAAGGAGGTAATTATATTACTTGGAATAAACCAAGAATCATAGATAATCCTTTATTCATTGAAGTATAATGATCAATAGAAAATGGGGAGATATGGAGCTTTACTTCATGAAATGGTGGTTATAATAGCTCAAGACCAGAAGTATGAGTATTTCATAGAAGCAAATGTATCTTCATGGTTCACCAGTATACACCAATCCTAGAAACAATGAAGAAAAATCATTTCCTTTGGTAGCGTAAATAGGCCTTATGCATGGAGAGTAGTGTGTCACTCCTTAAACCTCCCAGCCTCATGAGTACTTGTCTATATTGTAGACAATGACAAACTGAAGCCGTGCTAAGGGACTGAAGACTGATGTTGAAGACTACCATGCTGTTGGATGAGTTTTTCTAGACCTAGACCCAAAGATTGTCCTTGTAGATGTCAACATGAACCATCATAAACAACTAAGGACCTGATTCCAAGCAGACCCATAGTCATCCATTGTTTTTTTGAAATCCCTTCATTCATGTAGCTTTTTGGAACTAGTAAGAAGTTGGAGAAGCACTTAGTAAAGAATGGAAGTAGTGTTTCTCTTTGTTTTTTTTTTTTTGGAGTACTTGGGTGTATTTTAATGACTACCCACTAAAACAGTAGAGGCTAGTAAGGACTGGAACCCCAGCTTTAGTAATATATCAATAAGAAAGCATCTGGTGCTTTGAAATCTTCTTGGCTTTTCCCCAAATTCTTGCTTGGAATTATTAGAACTTGAGACTTTCTTTGGAATCCTGTTCAACTATGTTGCCATTGTCACACCATATCTGCATTGTGTCTTGTTCAAGTTTCAATTCTTTCATAAAGTTCCTTAACCAGACGGCTTCTCTGCTTCCTTCAAATGTTGCAATAAGTTCTGCCTCGGTAGTAGACACTGCTATGGTCTTTTGCAACTTGAACGACCATGATATTGGGCCATCCATAAATATAATTGGGTACGCAGTTCTGGATTGCCTCGGTTCCGTATTTGTTGCCAAGTCAGCGTCCAAAAACACTTCGATATCTTTCTGATTTGTCACCCTGGATCTTAGGAAAAGGTTACCCTTTCTGGGGGTCTGTAGTAAGTATCTCACAGTCATGTGGACTACTCTCTTTTGTTTGGCCTTGGGTTCCTTTAAATACCTTGCCAACTTCAGTGCTTGATATGCAATATCTGGTCTCACTGTGTTTGCCGCAAATATAGGCTTACTCACGATTGTAAGCTTACTCACGATTGTAAGCTTACTCACGATTGTCTGTATTCGGATTCATCACACGTTTCTTGGTGTTCTTCTTCTGTGAGCTCGTGAAGGTGTTCTTTATAATTCCAGGTGTGTACGTATTCCTCATTCCACCTTCACCAGCGTATTCTTTAAGTTTGTAGATGGAATCGTCGAGATCCAAACCAATTGTGTTGTCGCAGACTCTTATGTTTATTCCCCAAAACTTCTTGGGTGTTCCCTAGTCTTTCATCTTAAAGGATTTGGAAAGGGCACACAGTACGCTTTCCACACTTGAGTTATTTGGTCCAAGTATCAATATATCATCAATGTATAGAACAGTTCGGACATTTCTTGAACCCAAATTCCATGATAACGTTGTGAATGACTTTATTCCACACATGAGGAGCCTGTTTCAAACCATAAAGAGACTTCTTAACTCTGAGAATCAAGTGTTCTTTTCCTTGTACAACATAACCTTCAGGTTGTCTCATATAGATATCTTCCTCTAACGTTCCATTCAAGAAGGTTGTTGTGACATCCATCTGTGTTAATACCAATCCTGTTTCACGCAACAGCTAAGACCATTCTCAAGCTCTCATATCTTATCAAGGAGAGAATGTTTCTTGATGGTTTCTTGATGGTTTCTGGAAGCTCCCTAAGTCCACAAGTCTTGCTTTGTATACATCATTGTCTTTTAATGAGAATACCCATTTGGAACCTAACGATCACCACCGTTTTGGTATTCAACTAACTCAAAGGTTCTGTTCGTATCATGAGCAGCCATCTCTTTGTCACACACATTTCTCCAGAGTAACTTGTTCAGTAGACGCATTTCTCCAGAGTAACTTGTTCAGTAGACGCATTTCTCCAGAGTAACTTGTTCAGTAGACGCATTTCTCCAGAGTAACTTGTTCAGTAGACGCATTTCTCCAGAGTAACTTGTTCAGTAGACGCATTTCTCCAGAGTAACTTGTTCAGTAGACAAATTACTCCAGAGTAAATTGCTCCAGAGTAACTTGTTCAGTAGACAAATTTCTCCAGAGTAACTTGTTCAGTAGACGCATTTCTCCAGAGTAACTTGTTCAGTAGACGCATTTCTCCAGAGTAACTTGTTCAGTAGACGCATTTCTCCAGAGTAACTTGTTCAGTAGACGCATTTCTCCAGAGTAACTTGTTCAGTAGACAAATTACTCCAGAGTAAATTGCTCCAGAGTAACTTGTTCAGTAGACAAATTTCTCCAGAGTAACTTGTTCAGTAGACGCATTTCTCCAGAGTAACTTGTTCAGTAGACGCATTTCTCCAGAGTAACTTGTTCAGTAGACGCATTTCTCCAGAGTAACTTGTTCAGTAGACGCATTACCCCTTTGTAACTTCTAGGGACTTCCTCAGATTCATTCGATTTGGCTTCCTGAGTCCGAGCCCAATTGATCTTTAATTAATAAATCTGTAGTAATTCATTATCTGAATTTATCTGCACGCATCTTGAGATTTCTATTTCTCTGAACTTGGGGTTCCTCAAATCTGAATCACTCTTTGTTTCTCCCAGTTCAAGATATACTCGCCCTACGCGGTTGCAACCTGCTCGTATTCTCGCACATCACTGCCTGTTCTGGATTGTTCATGCAGGTACCATGCACTTCGTCTTGACTATTCTTTCATCCGAACTTCATTTGCTTGGACTTTAATTGATAAATCTTTACTTTCTGAATCGAATTATGGATTTCGTTAATCAAGAAGGAAAGAAATAGAGAAATCAAGAAGGAAAGAAATAGAGAAATCAACAAAGAAACAAAGAAAGAAATAGAGAAATCAACAAAGAAACAAAGAAACAAAGAAACAAAGAAACAAAGAAACAAAGAAACAAAGAAACAAAGAAACAAAGAAACAAAGAAATTCAATGAAATCAGATTTCAATCAATCATCTATACTAACTGACAATACTGATTATACACTGTATTCGAGTACACTGGATATACTAGTACTCTTCACATGCTAACGGAAAGGTAAATTTTACATTCTTTTCTATTATTCTTTTCTATTATTCTTTTCTATTATTCTTTTCTATTATTCTTTTCTATTATTCTTTTCTACTGAGACAATGCCTGAGATAGTAAAAAGTGGAATGTTTCAGGCCCGAAATCAACCGTCTACACGTCAATACTTTTAACTTCAAAAGTTTACATGAATAGACAATTCCAGTTTTCAAGAGGGTTTGATCGTTAAAAGGTTCAATTTAGAGTACCCAATTAAAAGTAGCAGTTTTATCAGTATCAAATAATACGAATAAGTCATTAGAAGATGATTACGTGGATTCATATTTAAAGGATGGTGGATATATAAAGTCAAGGAGGGCCTAGTTCGGTTTTCCTTGTGCAGGATACCACACAATGTATAGTAGTCCAGGGAATGATCCATATGTACCATACCAATTCTAATATCTATAGTTTAGTGAGAGCTTTCATATTACGCAGAGGGCGCGCTCCTGCATGTATGGTGGCTGCAAATAAACAGGGCGTGGTGAGAAAAGGGAATATATATAAGACCCCCCCCTCCGCCTGGAAATCTCACCTTTCAGAAAATTTCAAAATGGCAAAATGGCAAAATTGGCAAAATGGCAAAATGGCAAATCTCAATACTTTCTACCAATTTCTTTCCTCTTCATGAATACAGAATACCTTTCTTGATGAACCCATGACGATGTCCTTTGAAGTCAAGATCCTGAAAATCACTTTAGGCTTTCATGGGTATTGAGGATCTATACGAACCAAGTTAAACCGTTCAAAATAAATGACTTGAAAGAATTTTGATTTTGAAAGAAATTGGAAAGAAATTGGAATTGGAAGTTGAAGTTGAAGTTGAATTGGAATTGGAAAGAAATTGGAAGTTGAAGTTGAATTTGAATACTTATCCAGAATTCCTAGTCAACATGAGTTACAAACGATTCCATGAATTTCAATCCTAAAAAACCCTTAAGTTCATGATTGTCCATGTGTGGATTCATGATGTGGTACTCAAATTACTCTTAAATGGTAATGTGTGGTTTGATAATGTCTACATTGTTTGAGCGTTCATCTAAATATCATCTCCTGGATATCCATTATATGGACAGAATAATTGTCTTTGAAGAAAAATGTGGCCTGGTGATAAATTCAAAGCTTTACTCGGAATCAGAACTTTAATTTATTTACACCACGAAAAAACGCTGAGTCCTGCACCTCCAATGAATCCCAAATGACCTGCTCCCTCCTCCATCAGTGCACAACATCCTGTATCAGCCACGGTGGTGTAGGATTCCGAAATACAGGTCAAATTGTGGGAATGGTCCCATACACGAACAATTTGGTCGACAGAAGTCACGAGCACGTGGTCTGCTCCAAAAGACGATATTCCCGTGATGGTGGCCGAAGCTGCTTTCTCCACAAATGAATCGGTATGAAGAGTTACCTCTTTCAATATGCTGAGACTGCAAACAAGGAGCGAGTTATCGTCTCCTCCCGTGATGATCTTGAAGCCCCCACTGGTTTTTCCTGTGTGCATGGCTTTGATTCCGCTCTGGTGGAGCTGCTGCCGGATAAGGGGATTGCCCAAACCGGTATTCCCTTGGAACGTTCCTGTATCCAACGCCCATATGGTCAAGTACCCGTCTGTGGCACCAACAACCAAAAAAAGGGAGTCTTCAAACTGCAAGAGCTCCACATTCAAAAGACAGCACGTTGAGTACACGTGACTGGCCACAAGCTCGAACTTGCCTTTATAATTGAACAATTTGATTTGCGAATTGGAGTATATGGCGGCAAGACTGAACCCATGGTCGGTTAGAATGGCGGAAAAGTCCATGATTCGAAGATCGGGCGTTTCTTCCTGCACTGGGATCCGGGTCTCTTCCGTCACAGTCAAGCTTCCAGGAATGTGGTGAGAAATGCGCCAAAGGAGCAATTCTTCGTTTGCAGCCGAGGAAACGGCATAGTGTGGACTTAAAAAGGCCACTTTCTGGAGCCCTGAAACGTGATTCCTCATGGTAACGGTATATTCCACGTGACCACCCTTGGAAACCGTGCCAAACTTGACCGATGCATCTTCGGATGCAGTAGCAATGAGGGTTTGGCTATCTCCAGCTGGACACAAGGCTATAGAGCGGATTTCACGGCCGTGGGTGCCGGAAGATAGCAAGTTGGCGCTGCACAGAAGCGTCCGGGTATTCAAGCCAGATTTGCTGAGGAAACTAAAGTGGACGGCCTCGGAATCGGGAATAACCCTCCATTCTCGATGTGCTCCTGCACAAAAAGCCTGGCCTACCTCCATCTGTTTTGTTTCGTTCCACACAAAAAACGACGACGACCTGAACCCATAGAGAAATATTTCGTTGTTGCGGAAGAATCCACCCTCAAGACTTCCTCTTGGAAACTTGTTCTCCAAAAGGACTTTTGGTTGTGCTCCGAGACCGAACCGGATCACCATGTACACTCCATCCCGAATGGTGAAAAGACCAATGAACTCAGAGCTTTGGGAGTGCACGTGACTGATGCTTGTGATTGTATCTCCAGGGCAAATTTTCCAGAAAACCTGTGGCTGTGGGTGATCGTGGGCCAAGTCGTACATGGCGAGATTTCCATGTCTGGAACCCACAAAGAGCCAATTTGTCTGCAGATCATAATGGACATATGTGGGAATAAAAACTCTAGGATCCGGTTTTTCCAATTCACTGGTCGTGGTTGTTCCTGCACTGAAGTCAAAGCTTCTTAACATAAACGGCTGTTTGGGGTTGGGATCCACTAGAAGAGCCACTGCACCCTGGGGACTATATGCAGTCAAGACATTGATGAAGTTATTCTTTGGTCCCAAGTCCTGGTTTCCGACCATATTTTGGAGAGTTTCATTTGACAAACCGGGATCAGTTGAGACTTTGGCCGGAGTAAAATGGTCAAGTGAGATTATTGGCAAAGTGTCGTCCCTTTTTTGGAAATGAATGCTCAAGATGTCTCCATTCTTGGAAAAGAGCTTCACCAAATTGGCCTGGAAAAACGTCTTGACTTGAGCTTTGGCGAAGTCGGCTGTGTGTACTCCCAAGTCCACCTTCTGCCAGCCGTACAAAGTACTGTGGAAGAAGCAGTTACCCAACGAGGTAGCCACAAAGAAACCCCCAATGGCTAATTGGCCAAATTGCTTAATACACTCTTTAGGTTGGGGACAAAAGGCATCGATATGGTCAAGCTTTATGAGGCCATCATGGATTGTGGCTGGGAGCCCCTGGTCCAAACTCAATAACCGGACCTTCCCATCAGCACCTCCAGTGACAAAGACCCCATTCTCCATTGCATCCCCACTCCAGATATGCTTACCCTCATGGCAATTGGGAAAACAAACCACTTGTTCTAAAACCGGGGTTCCTGTATACAGCCAGTACCGGGCAGTACAGTCTTCTCCCGTACTAAAAAAGCCCACGGACGACTTTCCCAAAACCAAGCCAAAAGAAAGCGACCAGATTCGTGAACCATGCCCCCAGCCAGTGGCCAAAAGTTTCCCCGAGTCCAAAGCATAGAGTTTGATGGACCGGTCATCGGAGCACGTGACGAGGTACTGGCCCAGAGAGTCGATTTTAGCCTGGAAGATCGACCCTTCATGGTCAGTCAAATTATACAAGACCAGTTTTTTTTCAAGATCCCATACAAGAACTCCATTCATTACTGTTCCTGCAGCCACGAGAACTCGTCCATCGGGGCATTTCTGTACCGTTCCACTATACAAAATTGATTTTTCGGAACAGTCAAGTTTGTCCTGCACACAGTGCCGGTCCCCCCTTCCATCCTCCCCAACCAGTTTCCGTTCAACGGCCACACGAAGAACTTGATTATGGGAATTAAGGAGAAGAATCTCAAAGAGAGAGTGTGAGCATTGGACGAATTCCGAGTCAATTATCCATTCGTTTAAGGCCTTTTCCACCACCAGTCCGTCTTTTATACCGTTCAAATCACAAACACAAAACGACCGGCCTCCAACTACCGCCACAGCAGATTCATCGTGTGAAAGTGAAATGGAGTGGATTTTGTTCCGTTTAAAGATGCGTCTTCTCCACAGCTCCATGAGACCATTTGGCGCGGGCTCAAAGAGTCTCAAAACAGGTCCGTAGCCCACGAGAATGGAGCCTGTGGAAAGAAACTTTAGAGCCGTCACGGGGCCATAGTGGTGGATTTCCTGGAGATGGTTGGGCATGGAGTAGAGAGCAGTTTCAATTTTCGCATCTCTGTACTGCAGGCCACCTCCTCCATCCCCAATCCACCAAGAGCCACCATACACCAAAGCATTATATTTTTGGGAATTTTGGTGATTGATCTGATTAGAAAAATTGATGGTCTTGAATCAGACATTATTGGACTGAAAGTATTGAGAGATGTTTGTGTGAAACCAGTGTGAAAGAATGTGCATCTGTGTGCAGGACTATATTGTATATGCAGGAAACATATGATTTCACTCTACTATACTGTTGATCCTTTTGATTCTATTGATTCTATTGATCCTATTGATTCTATTGATTCTATTGATCCTTTTGATCCTATTGCTTGAAGAATCTATACTATTGAGATGTCCTACTAAGCAGACCAAATGCAGACCAAATCCATGAATCAAATACATTTTGAGTCAAATCTACTTCAATATCCTTTGATCATCTTGTCTTCTTCTTGAAACTGGAATTGGAACCAAAACTACTCGGGAGTTTCTCACTGCTGAATTTATAAATACAACTGATATGCTAGAGAGTGACTAGAGACCATTTCTGGGATACTAACCATGACATTTGAATCAAGACTCCTACCCCAAGTCCTACCCCAAGTCCAACCCCAAGTCCAACCCCAGAGTCCTGCCATTACTCTCTAAATAAGCCTAACCCATTTTCCTGGATTGTACCTCTATACAGTGCATGGACTACTCAGTCTATTACTATTTATTATGGGGGTACTGCATACAAGACATACTATTTATTATGGGGGTACTGCATACAAGGCATACTAAACGTAACTACTCCATTAATCTTTACAAAACATCAAATAAAATATCAAGGTTATTGGAATCTACTAATCCGTTCCTCATGACTTTATTTCCATCACTTCAAATGAGTATCTAAGACCAGTGAATTGTTATGGATCATTAAAGATTTCCAAATCACGTGACTCAAGATGATGATGAAAGTGGATTTCAACCATTGGTGGAAATATTCAATAAATGATTAAACGTATAGATGTATTATACACTATTGATATTAAGAGAATATCATTCAAAGTTTTCATATTAGGAGGTACGGTTCTCTATATTATGAAGGGTACTGTATATTATGAAGGGTACTGTATATTAGAAAGAATACTGTATATTAAAAGAACGATCCTGTATATTAGAAAGGATCCTGTATATTAAGAAGAATACTGTAGATCAGAAAAAACGGTTCTCTGTTTTTTAATTACGAGAATAAAGAGTCATGTATTTCGGAGAAAATGAGTGCGAACTCTCATAAACTGCAAAAGCAAACCTGCGAAATCCCCTCCCTCACCCTCACTCACCCTCATTAAAAACTATAAATACGTGCCTTTTTCTTTTCTCTTTTCTCTTACTTTTCTCTCTTTTCTTCTCTCTTTTCTTTTCTCTTTTCTTGTTTTAACTGTCTAACTGTTTTTCAAATCTCCAGCTGCTTACAAAGCAGGAGGACTGAAGTTATCTCCAAACAGTTTTGGGGAGTTTTGGGGAGTTTTAGGGAGTTTTTGGGAGTTTTTGGGAGTTTTTGGGAGTTTTGGGGAGTTTTTGGGGAGTTTTGGGAAGTTTTTGAGCAGTTTTGGACAGTTTTGAGCAGTTTTTGGGCATTTGATGGACAGTTATTGGTACCAAGGGGAAGAACTCAAGGCAAAACAGAAAAAGGAACAAGGGAATGAAAGGAATAAAGGAATAAAGGAATAAAGGAATAAAGGAGAGAAGGAAACAGAGGACATAATCGGTTGAAACCACTCCAGGAGCTCCGATTACTTTGATATTGATGATTAACCTTTTCTTATATCCATTTGCTGGTCACGTTTGGCACGTTTAGTACGTTTGGTACGTTTGGTACGTTTGGTACGTTTGGTACGTTTGGTACGTTTGGTACGTTTGGTACGTTTGGTACGTTTGGTACATTTGGTAACGATAGATCCAGAGGAAACCAAATGAGCGGTTTAAAGAAGAAACTGGAACATTCACAGTTCTGCTGAATGCTAAATGAGGGGTTAGTCAGGGGTTGCAATATTGTGTTTGTTGATATCACATGAAAAAGTCTCCAGTCATACCAGAGACAGAAAGAGTTACAAACAACCAACATCCAACTTTGAGGATCTTATGAATCTTATGGATGGAGACTGAAGGGTATTATTTCGGATTTGACAAGATAATTAAGGAATAGTCTCAAGAGGACGCTGAGGTTGGAGCTTCACAGTTTTCCATGATACACGCGGCTCATACTGGTATTGTTACAGATATAAGCAGGTGACATTTCATGGACTCAAGTCTTGCTTCTATCATTGAAGAGCCTTATTTATTGGAGTTGTTGGAGATAAAGAAACTGGTGTTCTGCATATGCGAGGGTTGGCAACAATGCGCAACAAATCACTTGACTATGGTGGTAAATACACGACCTGTATTTTTCTTTATTCGTTTCCTTTATGTTCATTTCCTTTGGATTTACTGGGTTTATCTACTATCCACTCTTTGCCTTGTGTATACTTTATGGGTATACTCAACCATTATTTTCTTGGGTCTATACTACCATTTCTACTGCTCTACTCTTATGATGGGAGTTGACTGGGGAAGTTTGTGTATGTATTGAAGTCTATAAACATAGGATGTGTGACCATATTCTTTGACTAATTATTGAAGATTATGTTGATGCTGTTGATGGAAAGGAACTGTTGTGTGTGGTGTATGCAGGATCGTGTTATTGAGTAGTGTGCAGGATCGGTTTAAGTGAGTACTGTATATTGTGTTGGATGCAGGATCGGTTTAAGTGAGTACTGTATATTGTGTTGGATGCAGGATCTGGTTTAGTGTTCAATGTAAAGGCTAAATCATCATTTAAAGTAGTGACGATGATTTAAATGGTTAATTCCTTTATGGAAAAAAGAGTGGAATTCATTTTGATGGAATCTGGTATTCCGAGGGCAGCGCACCCGTACACCAGACAACGTCAGCAGAAATTGCACCAACGCAATACCCATTGTTTTCCATCGTGTGGATAAATAAATTAGTTCTTTGGATTGCTGGAATTCCGGACCCCATTTTACTCTTTTTATAGATTTAAATGTGGTCTGTGGAAGGTTTTAGCATGGGTCTTCTCATCATACGTCCAATTCCGAGGGCCATTCCGAGGGCCATTCATCACATGACTACCATTCATTCTGTTTCTTATATCTTTATCAATCTATACCTACTGACAATAAGGAGTATTTTTAATTTCATCGATATTTTATTTTATTCTAATGAGCTCTTCTGTTTCCAGATCATGGCACGTCTATATCCTCTTCGAACCAGAAGTCTTTGTAGATGCAGTCTCTGTAGAATCAGTCTCAGTTCAAGTGAGTCTCTTTGTTCACTTCTTAGACTTGAGGATCTGCGAGATGGAGTCCTCGACGGTTTGCTTCAAGCCAATGAGCTCAAACCCAAGGATCTCTCTGGTCTTGGAGTTGTCGATCTGGCAGGAGTTCTCAAATGCCTTGGCGCCCGAGTTGGGCACACCAAGAGGCAACTTGCCCTTGAGAAGGTTGGCGTTCAAGATATCAAGCACATCTTGTCCAGCGAAAACACCACTGTTCAACATCAAACGTTGGTTTGAAATGTCCTTCTCGAAAGCCACCAAGTGCGCCTTGGCAACGTCACGTACATCAACGAAACCTCCCGCGGTGGATGGCACTTCAGAGTCAGGCTTCAATTGCAAGTAGTTGTTCAACAACTCCGAAGAGGTGTTCAAGGAATCCTTAACCTCCAAAGCCTGAGGTCCGAAAACAAACGTTGGGTTGACACAGTTCAACTTAAATTTGGGTTTCTCCTCGGCCATGAAATCCCAAGCAGCCTTTTCAGCAAACTTCTTGGATCCAAAGTATCCATTGAAACCATTGGCCTTGGCCTCGTCCCAAGTAATAGGGTTCCAAGACTCCTCATTACAGATATAAGTTGGGTCTTGCATTCTAGCGAAATCGCTCATGGCAACAAAAGACGAGGTCACAACCACACTGGAGATTTGAGATCCATGTTCCTTAATGGCCTGGAACGCATTCTTAGTACCTTCAACTGCAGGGCGAAGAAGTTCCTTCTCAGCATCCGTAGCATTAAAATGGAAAGGAGATGCAGTGTGCAAGAAAACCAGTACTTCTGGGTGGTTTTTCAACGCTTGGTCAAAGGCGCCCTTTTCGGCCACATCTTCAACCACTTCATAAGAAAATTCCTTATTGTTCAATAATTGCACAAGATCTTCTCCTTTTTTTTGAGAACGAACACTTCCCACCACTTTGTAATTGTGTTTGAGAAGCTCAAGGATAACGTGCTGGGCAATGAAGCCAGTGGCACCCGAAACAAAAACAGAAGTCATTTGATTTCAAAGAAGAGAAAAGTAGGAATTGAGATGAAATAGAAAGAATTCAAAGAATGAGAAACCAAATCAAACTAGCCGGAAAGAAAAAGGCTTAGAGAAAATTGGAGTGGAAAGGAATTCTTAGATTTTGGAGGAGAAGATTTTGGAGGGGGGAGAGGTGTAGCTTTATATAGTGAGAGCGGCGAGGGGAAGATTGCGGTGCGGATTTAAGCGGATTTAAAATGGCGACATCGGCGCGGCGTTACGCGGATTGGGCATGTCGCCGAGGGGCGTGCATACATTTGCGGCTTTAACCCCATTGGGAATACACGCATCGCGCTTATTCACTGCATGCCCTCTGAAATTGATTAGTAATCTAATGTATTGAAAGTTGCTGCTTTTTCATGTTGCGGTTTTTGAAGCTTTTAATTGGTTTGATTATATAAGTTCTTTGCGAACTGCATATATCCGTTTTCTCCGGAAACCACGTGTTTATATTCCACTTCGTGACATTGTGTGCAGGAACCATTAAACACATGGATTTTGGGATAACTTTTATTTTTAAAAAAGAACAATCTTCCGAATTGGTTTTAGAGTACTTTGGCTTTAAAAGAATCTGTTGATTTGTTTGGAAATTATGCAAAAGGAGCCCGGAAAGTGGAATCGTGCTTATATGCAGTACATCATGATAATAACGGATTCCACACACTTTTAGCCAAAAAACCCATTTCTGGAATCAAAAAGGGATATGAATTAGTGGAAAAAATATAAAAACCCATTAATTTAATTGGAATTCCAGTATTTATGGCCTGATGTTTATGGAGTCACGTGACCGAGCTTATGTGCAGTCCCTCGATTTCTCCGAGGGCACTTAATCTCTCCACACCCCCGGATTAAGTCACGTGACCCTGCCCTCGGATATAACCACTTTTCAAGAACGGCCTAATTAGAAAATTACATTTTGACCTTGATTAATATATTACCCAAAAAATACCCAACGACTCGACCTAGTATAAAATCCAGAACCACGTTGTGTGTGTGTGTGTGTGTGTGTACCTGTTAAGGAGTGGTTCTGGATGCTGCTAAGCAGACTTAAGAAAACTGATAAATCAGCCACTTTGGATTCCAGATAGACTAAAAGTCCAAAGTTAACAAAGCTCCAGAAATTCTAGAGCTACTTTGCCTTTTCAGGCTCAGTCTCAATGACTCCAACTTCCTTATTGGAAATAGAGTCCGTAGACACATCAGGAGCTTGGCCCAACTTCTCCCTCTTAACCCGCTCGAACAACTCCTCCTGTTGCTCCTTAGTCAACTCATTCTTCTTCTTACCCTTGACATAGTACATAGGGTTCAACTTGTTGATGGTCATGTTCTTCATGCCGGGCAAGTGGCCATGCCTCTCCTCATACCACATCAAAGCCACAGTGACCACAATGAAGATCCAGTACACGTTGTAGGAGACGACGGATCCATAAGTGGCAGAGTTTTGCCAGCCCAAAAGTGCATTGAACACATCCCATCCGTGATCGACTTCAGGGTTGCAGCAGTTGACGTGCCACACCGACTTATTGATATCGTAAGTACCAGGACCAGAGCCATTCTCGGAGGCATCTCCTCCAGTTGCCTTGTTGTATGCGTAGGTCTCAAAGTACCACACACCTCTGGAAAACAAACCGGCAGAGATAAGGTACAAGATGCACGTGGAGATGATCAAGAAGATCTGCAACGACATGGTGGAACCTCCATAGTAAAGAGCAACACCCACCAAGATACCGGCAATCAAACCAGTAATCACCGGAATAGGGAAACTGGAAGCAGGCGAAGATAAACCAACACCTCCAACGAACACAACAGCCTCCAAACCTTCTCTCAAGCATGTGATGAAAGGTAAGATAAACATGGAGTATTTCTTAGTATAGTGACCAATACCCAACTTAGAATTCTTTGGCTTCTTAACCAAAGCCTGAGCCAACTTCACTCTCCACTTCTCCTTCATCTTATTGATTCTCAACATGGCAAGTCCCATGAACGTAATCAACACCGTTGCAATGATACAGAATACACCTTCCCAGATATCTTCACTCTTAGACCAGATATCACTTTTGAGCGAGTAAAATGCACCAATGAAAGCACACCCAATAACCAAACATAGTAACACCCCCGCTATAGAGCCTAGCCATACCTGTTTTCGCAACCGCTTATAGGTGACAGGATCATCCTTTTTGCCACAGAGACCTTGCTTTAAAAACGCCAAGAGAACTGATACCACCACCACAGCTTCTAAGGATTCTCTGAACACCACAAAGAAAATCTGAACGTTAAAAACGTTAACCATTGTGAGTTATTTGTAAGCGCTAACAATAGCTGGCAACCTAAAGAGAGCTTTTAGCTGAACTCAATAGGGACAGGGTATCAAACTAGAATCAGGAATAAGCTAACAGACGCTAGACTATAGATAACAGACGCTAGACTATAAGTTAACGGGCGCTAGACTATAAATAACGGACGCTAGATAATAAGCTAACAGTAGGTGGCTGGCAGCTGGGGACCTGAGAAGCTGAAGTAAGGGAAAAAGAGTGAGGGACTGGGGAAGGCCTTCTTTATATAGTGGAAAACGGGATAGGCAAGATGCATGAGCATATACACTAAACCGGCGGGTGCATGCGCGGCGTGGCCGTATATGCAGGACGCTAAGGCCCGAGACAGAATAAACGCGCACATCTGGCCATATCCGGGGGTTTGTTAGTGGTGCATTGTGTAAGCTTGTAAGCTACTGATTGTATACTTTTAGGGTGGGCTGTTTTAAGCGAAGGGTGCAGGTTATGGAAGAAGGAAAAAGACCGATTCGGGGTTTAGGGAAGGGGGGCATTACAGGGGGGGATTACACCCGTGCACCCAGCAAAAATTCATCCTCTTCCACTTAAAAACCTATCACAATCCCCTCCACGCTTGATGACTCCGATGTGGAAATAATGTATCTACATCACTGTGACTGGACAACTTCTGACCAATCAGCAACGTCGGAAGGGGCTTCCTGCAGGGCGCGCGCCGCGTGCATGTCTTGGCACGTCAAAGGTGTAAAATCTGGTTATCTTTGAAATCTGCTTGCCATCAGCCAGCTAGAATTCCGGTGGGTGGCGGAATTCCGTCCTTTTTTAGTATGTATGAATTGCCGCCGATTAGACGGCGGGAAGGTACTAAATACTTTTACTTGCATGTTTACAATAGGCCGATTGGCCCATATTACGGGGGTTAACGGTTTAGGCAGAGATGCAGGGAGATAATCCCGCGGCCTGCATATAGAGGGCATCATGCATGGTGACGTGCATGAAAAAATTATCTCTGGGAATCCGGATGCAGCATGCAGATGGCGCAAAAATTCGCGCGGCGAGCCTATGCGTTACGAAAAATGCCCTTTTTTTGAGGGGGTGTGACTGGATTCGCCAAACCTGTCAAGGCTTTATGCACGTGAAAGTACGAGCCCGAAATCGGCCGCTGTGTAAATTTGGGACCGGTCCCAGGATTACGCCCCGGTTTAAAAACCCCCCGGTTTAAAAACCCCTCGGTTTAAAAACACCTCTGTACACCACGGCAATGTATCTCCGGACCCTTGCATCCAGACCAAAATTACCCCCGCTTAAATATACACTCTACTACTTAGTCCACATCAATATGCACACTATGAAACCCACTATGAAACAAAATCCATTGTCTAAATCCATTGTCTAAATCCATTGTCTAGTGAAGATTATTTCGGCAAGTCCCGATAATCTGTACTGAATGGTAAATGAATTAGAAGCATCATGAAACAATGAAACAATCAAACAATCAAAAAATGAAACAATCAAACAATCAAAAAATGAACCAATCAAAAAATGAAACAATCAAAAAATGAATCAAAAAATGAATCAATACAATTCAAAGTTATTTAATTAACAAACTTCTATTAAATGTATTTTAATATTTGATTATTTATCTTGAACCTGAGCTCTAATTCTTATGAAATTTTCTTCTTTTTATTGTGTAATTTCTTAATAGAATTAGAATGTATGGAGCTGGTTGTGTATGTAAACCAATGAAGGTAAGAAAATCAATGAAATCAATGAAATTCTTTATCAAGGTTATTTTTATCTTATTCAAGTCACGTGGTCATTTCCTCTCTCTACCCTTTCCCCCTTTCCCCCTTCTCCCTCTGTCTTCTTCTCTGTCTTCTCCTCTTTCTTTCCCTCGGCCTTTTCCTATACTACAATACTATACTCTTGAATTACTATACTCTTGAATTACTGATTACGATTTGGATTATACTACTAATGTGATATTGTTGTATTAATATACGAATGGCTATACTACTATACTCCTATGGTACTATACTACTATACTACTATACCATGGTACTGACTATACTCACTGTACTCACTATACTATTCTACTATACCATGGTACTGACTATACTGACTGTACTCACTATACTACTCACTATACTACTCTACTATACTATGGTACTGTGCTCATGGCTATACTACTATGGTACTATACTACTATACTACTATACTACTATACTGACTACCATACTATACTGACGATAGTACTGTATTATCTGACTATACTGACTATACTAATGTGATACTGACTATACTACTATACTATACTACTATGGTATTGTATTATTGACTATACTGACTATAGTATTGTATTATTGACTATACTGACTATACTATACTATGGTACTGTATTATCTGACTATACTACTGACTACTCTAATACTGTGATACTGTGTTGATGGCTATACTACTATACTACTATACTAATGTGATACTGACTAAAGTACTGTGATACTGTATTGAATATGGTACTGTGATCTTGACTATACTGACTACTATACTAAGGTGATACTGACTACTATACTATACTAATATGATACTGACTATACTACTATTTTGATTATATTAATATATTGGTATACTGATGTGATACTGACTATACTACTCTACTAATATACTAGGAACGGACTGATTGACTGACTGACTATGGTACTGTGCTAAAGGCTATACTACTGTGACACTGTATTGAGTATGGTACTGTGCTAAAGGCTATACTACTATACTACTGTGATACTGACTATTCTGACTATGGTACTATCGTCACTATACTGACTATATTAATGTGCAAATGTGATACTGCTATAGTACTGACTATACTACTACTGTGATACTGACTATATTAATATACTACTATACTACCATACTAATGTGATACTGACTATCCTGACTATACTGACTATACTGATTATACTACTATGGTACTACTGACTATACTGATTATACTCCTATGGTACTGACTACTATAGTACTGACTATGCTGTGAGACGGTCACTATACTACTAACTGATTATACTATTGTGATAGTGTACTAATGTGATACTGACTATACTACTCTGCTATACTACTGTGATACTATACTAATGGCTATTCTAATGTGATACTGACTGACTATACTACTGTGATACTATACTAGAAACTGACTGACTGACTTTTGTATGTATAGGATATCGGTACTTCTGGATATGATGGCTGACATGTTGTTGAAGATTTGAATAGTCCATCTGCTTTTCAAAAATGGCTGGAGTATCTTTCCGTTCCCTATTTATTACTTGAGAAATCTGTCCCTCCTCAATTGAGACTATGATTCACCATGAAAAACCTACTACTACTACTAGTGACTATTATTGAGTACTACTACTACTACTAGTGACTACTGACTACTACTAGTGACTACTACTAATGACTACTACTACTGACTACGGACTACTGACTACTGACTACTGCTGCTGACTACTACTGCTGCTACTGCTGCTGACTACGGACTACTGACTACTGACTACTACTAATGACTGAAGGTCTAATACTGACTACTACTACTAATGACTACTAATGACTACTGACTAGTGACTAGTGACTACTACTACTTTAGTTTACTGACTGGAATAGTATATAGTCTTTCCCAAGTCTTACTCTAAGAGACTATAAACCACCACTACAATGAAATACTATACTTGCTTCCTATGACTAATACTGGTGACTGATTGACTGACTAATGAAATCCTACCAGAACCTTCTACTATACCTTACTGAAATGAGTACTCTGATTATATGACTCTAGTACAATTGTACAGAGTGTTATTATTTTACAAGCTGAGTTCTATATACTCCATGAGCCAATCAACAGATTGACCATTGACTAACGTTTGAATTAACAGATTGAACGAATAACCAACGTTTGAATTATCATAATATACCCTTGACTGACTCTTGAATTACCATAATATACCATTGACTGACTCTTGAATTACCATAATATACCCTTCGCAGACATAATGACTTGAAGATTTCTTATACAAGTATAAATTGAGGATGAAATATTTATTGGTGAATTCAAGAATTGTTAGAAGTTCAAATATGATTTACTTGAACGTATCACTTTATACTGATTTCAATGCACCTTTGAATACTGAAACGTTATAAAAGATACTTGATTGGATTGAAAGTTTGAGAATATGATCTTTTTTTTTTAATCAAGATATCATCTATGGTCGTGCACTGACCAAGACTACATATACTAACTTAACAATATTGACTTGGTAGTATTGACTGTGATATTGACTTCTCTGGTAAATGATGTTGCACGTGACTAGCTTATCCCGCACGCTTTTATATGGTTAAATGCGGACCTGCATATGTAATATGGACCTGCATATAGTATATGTTTATATGCAGGTCACACAAATTTCCTACCAAATCCAACCTTTATTGATCCCCAAAGAAGAATTCAAAATTTAAATTATATAAATGAACCTTTATATTGAAAAAGAATTAGAATATCGGCTTATTTCAAAGATTTCAATCAAAATCATCCCTAATGAAGCTCTAAATCTAAAAGAATATCAGATTCCAATCTTTCCTGACCTTTTGAATTGATTATGATAATATTTAATCTTATCAAATTCTCAATTAATTATTCTGAAATTATAACAAACTTTTTTTCTTGTCAATTGGGAATCTAATCTCGAGTCCTGCATATAAGCACAGTCTTAATTATATCTTTACTACATTATCCAATATTCTAACGTAGAATTGGAAAATGGAAAATGATATTCTGGAAATGATTAAATTGATTAATTTATTTCTTCACTTTATTTAACCTTGGTTCCTGTATATATCTCCAGTCTTCCTGCCCTTATATTCTTTAATATTACACTATAGATAAATATGAAAGTCTAGTATAATTTATTTAGTACTATTAGGTGTTTTTTAATCAATATAATTGACTACTTTGGATAAATTCTATTTTTTCCTCAATTTCTTGCTTTTTTTCCCCAATTTCGTGGCTTTTTTTCCAATTTCTTGGCTTTTTTTCACGTTTTTCCTCTCTTTCTCTCTTTTCTTATGCTTGGGTGCTTTTTTTTCTTGTTTGTACCCAAAAATAGCAACCCTGTATACTAATATAGAGCACAGTAAACCACTCTACACTAGAATTCCAGTATCTGAATTGGTATATTTCTACGTTTGGATCCAATGGGAGTGTATAGAGTCTCTGGATCAGCTCATACATATAGTGCCTTGCATATGATCTTTTTTTAGTTTGAAAATCACTAATCCAAGGAGAATTGTATCTTGATTTCGAACAAATTTAGGGTCGTGCGCGTGCCATTTCCGTGATGTGGTCTTTTTAAAAAATCCTAAAAACGGTAATTGAAAAAGTCAAAACTTTCTGGCAATTTGAGATCTTTAGATTACTTTTTGACCTTAACAAAAATGTATTCTAGAGGAATTTATTATTGTGTCCTGCACACAATGACAGCTTGCAGCACACTCTCTAAAACAGTACCCCTGATTACATACAGGACACCATTTCCGATTAGATAACCACTCCATTTTTTAAAGGCATGATACATGAATTAATTTTAAATCTCGATTCTGACATGCATATAACTCTCCAAATCTCTCTACTATATTTGTACTGGTGTATATAGGATGAGTTCGTATCTGCAGGATGATCTGGAGTCAATATACAGGATGAAGTCGTATCTGCACGACGCTTTGAGATCAGTATACAGGACCGTTCTTATCTGCAGGTCAGCTTAGGGTCGGTTTCCAAAGTTCCAGCAATCTCAGCAATTTAAGATTCGGGGGTATTAATTAAAATGAATTGTAAATTTAATATCATCAAATTTTGGTCTTTTTAATAGGTATGTGGCTAGAATTGTAACGCTTTCTTAGAGAGGCATGATGGATGGTCCTGTATATAGAGTGCTTTATGCACACACCAGTACATGTCCAAGAATTCAACAGTGCAACCCAAATATTTTTTCAAGATTCTATTTTTAGCCGCAGACTAGGTAATATACAAGATCATTATAATTTTAGTAACACTAGTATTATGTATGTATTCTAAGAGACTTATAGAATATGGCATCCTGCACATAGAGCGCGTCTTGAGTAGACTGCGAAACTAAACTGCGACCCAGACTAGGAATTTGGGATCACATCCTTTCTCCAGACGTCATTGAATCAAATTGTACTGTATATGACAATGTACCTGGTTCCTGCATCTTAGAAGTATACATTCCTTCAATGTCATGCAGTGCTTGACTCCTACAATCGATTTGCCCAGGAATTATTCTTAGAACAATAGCACAAGTTGCAAACAATTGACAAATTGATTCCTAAGACTTGGCAAAAGTCCTTGGTTGCGTGGTTTCTTCGCAGGAAAATAAGGAAAAGGTTTTTTTTTTAAAGTGGAGTGACTTGTCTATGTACACTGTCCCCCCCTCCCCAAATAACAACAAACAGTACGCCAAACACATCCAAATTTCACCCAAACACACCCAGATTTCACCCAAACACTCCTAGATTTTACCAAAACATCACCAAATCTATTGTCCCCTTTTTCTATTGTTTAAAAAGTATAAAATGAGCCAGTTTAGGACTTTCAAACTTCATGCATTTCATTCAACTCATCGTGGCCTCTCTTTTGGCCAACAAAGTCTATGCCAATTCCGAAATTCCTTTAAGCATTTTCGTCAAAGTAGGTAACAGATTTAAACCTCTTGTGGCTATACCTCAATTACTGGATGAAGGAAAATATCAAAAATTATCATATGAAATGGTCGGAAATGAGTATCCTCCTGTTCAATTCAATTTGGAAGGAAACCATGCATTGACTAGTCAAACCGCTTTCCCTGGATATGCTAGTTTCATTGAAAACCATTTTGGAGTGGATTCTACTTCTAAACCTACGGATTTGAAATTAGACCTGGAAATGAAGATTTTAAATGGTCCTTTTTACTCATGCAGAGATTCTTTTAGAACTCATCGTATCATGGTAAATACTCCTTCCGATAATTGTTATTCTGTGAGTCTTTACCTTTTGCCTTATGATCATAAGAGTAAACAAGCTGTGAGACCCGTACCTCCGAAGTTACCAATGGCTTTTTTTGCTAAAATCAATGGGATTTTTGAACCTCTTTCAACAATATCTCTTGGTGAAAACTTTGATTATCTTAATTTATTTACTCATCGTCATCCTACTGCTTCTCCGGCCAAAATCTCTTATGAGAATTATATTCCATATCTTAACTCTCCCAATTCACCTAAAGAATGGGTAGGTTTTCAAGAAGGTCAATTTATGATGGGATCCATAATTTCTCCAACTACTATTCATTTGACTAGCGAATGGAGCGTTCTTCATGGTCCATTTTATTCTTGTGCTTTGGATAAACTGATGCCTGATTCGGTGAGGGGGATATCGAATCATGTACCTGAAGATCTTACTCTGGTTTGTTTTGAGGTGGAAATCTATCTTTTACCGTACCGGAGAATTGCTGGTTCTGGTCCGGTAGGGACTTCTACTCTGATTGAATATTTGTATGAGGAGGATTACCGGATTTAGGCCTTTGAGGCGTTTTTTTTCGATTTTTTTTTGATCCTAGTATAATTTGAATAAAGTTCATTTAACTAAAATTATTTTGAATGTATTTGAGTTATTGTGTCGAGAGTTTTGGTTCTTTGGGTATAATATAAATGCTGGTGTTATATACAGGACTTCGATTTTCAAAGGAGTACAAGAGTTTTAAACTCCATTAACTACTTTAATTGTTAGATTCATGATATTAGAATCGGCCTATAGTAATACTAGGACTAGAACCTATTATTAAAGTTACGATTTTGGGTTTATGCTCTATATGCAGTACCTGCATTAAAAAAGACCGGAATTGAGCTGAAGCAAACATTTTTAATGGCCACAAGGCCCATTTTTACACTCCAAAAAACACCATTGTAGAGTCCGGAATTCCAGCATTCCAATGAACCTAATTTCGTTTAGATTCCAGGGAAACTAGGACGTTTGCGTTGGGCCCTTTTCTGCTGAGGTAGCCTGGTGTACGGATGTACTTTACCCTCGGTTCAAACCTATTTAGGGTATGGATCACGTGACCAGCTTTTCCTGTATATACGCCATTAATATCACAGATCTATTCAGTTCCCACTAAAACAAATAGACTATTAATGATGTAATGATAATCTAGAGACTACGGAATAGGGCATATGCTAAAATGTACTAAAAATTGATGTACTGGTTTATATGGACTCGGATGTACGGGTTTATACATAATTGAAGCTCTGATTGGACGATTTAGACATTAACACTTTGTTCTCTATTCCCAAGTTACGGTTGACTTTTTATTATAAAAGTGGGAATCTTAAAAGCTACTGTCATTCTGTCTAATTCTGTCTAATTCTGTCTAATTCTGTCCAATTCTGTCCAATTCTGTCTAATCCTGTCATTCTGTCATTCTGTCAAGTCTCTAGTCACAATTATTGGTCAATTTCTTTGCATGAAAAATACTGTGACACCAATACTAGTGGCTATGACCTAACCAGTTTCGGAGCCGAGGTGCGGCCTCGCATCAAACCTACTTCATAGACACCCACCATCCACACACCACAATAATAATAACCAATTAAATCTATCCAAATCTCTCTAAATCGCGTCATTTAACCCTCCCCTCTTTTTCCCCTTTTTTTCTCCGTTTTTGGGGTGATTTTACCATAATTTGTATGATTTAAAGGTGGTGTGTATATAAGCGTGTCCTGCACACAGTAGCATCGCGTACCCCACATGTCCACACTATAAAACAACCACTCCCTACCCCCCTACTCTTCTTCCCTCCACACTTCTTTCATGACCAAATACATTGACCAGGCTCGCAAGATCTTATGTATTGGGCGCAATTATGCAGCTCATATTAAGGAGCTCAACAATTCCGCACCAAGGAACCCGTTCTTTTTCTTGAAGCCCCAATCGTCGGTGTTGAAACCCCGGGCGGGTCCATTCTTGGTTCCCCGTGGTGTAGTGGTGCACCATGAGGTGGAACTTGCAGTAGTGGTTAATCAAGATTTGACAAATTTGCCCTCATCTTTTTCCGACCAGGATGCCTTGGATGCTATTGATGGGTATTCGTTGGCGATTGATATGACTGCGCGCAATGTGCAGGACGAGGCAAAGAAGAAAGGACTTCCATGGACTATAGGTAAAGGATTCGATACTTTTTTACCTATTTCGGAATTTATCCCCAAAAGCAAGATTCCTGATCCTTATAATGTGGAATTGACTTTGAAAATCAATGGTCATGTGAAACAACACGATAAGACCAACTTGATGCTCTTCTCAATTCGTGACATTTTGGTTCATGTATCGTCGATCATGACTTTGCAAAAGGGAGATGTGATTTTGACGGGGACTCCCAAAGGTGTGGGTGATGTGGTACCCGGTGATGTTATCGAGGCCCTGTTGGCTGTAGATAATGAAGTGTTGGAGACGTTGAACATTGATTGTGTGGAGAAAGACGGGCCTTATGAATTTAAGGAGATATAACTTCCTCCTGAACTACACAATACATACTACACTATAGACACTACATTCTATTCTCTTGAATGAAATTAACTGAATGGGATGTCTGGATTGAATACATATCAAATAAGGTTGAAGTTAAGCTTTCTGCAAGATGCCCCCGATTTGGAACAATTGGCTCTGGATTGGGAGCTGGTGCTGTATATACTGCTGCAAGTGGGACTGCATTTGGAACCCCCGGAACTGGATTTGGATCCACCGGATCCGGATTTGGAAGTGGTGCTGCAAGAGGAAAAGTAACAGGTCCCGCATTTGGAACTATTTGTTCCCCATTGGGTGCCTTCTACTAGTTCAGGACTAGTACTTATACGTGTCTTAAAGAGCATAATGGTATAACTCCGTTATACAAAGATCTCGTCCTTAGGATGCACGTATTGGCGGAGCACGATACCCGCTTCCGACATGACCTTGTGTGAGTGTTCATCCATGGAGTAGCTCTGAGCATAAACCACCTCCCGGATACCACTCTGTACTATCTTAATGGAGCACGTCAAACACGGGCACGTGTTGCAATAGAGAATGGAAAGGACACCCTCAATACGGTCACGACCCGCCTCCAAAAGAGCATTTTCCTCAGCATGGAGACATAAGCAAGTGGAAAGCGCCGCTCCATTGCCCTGGCCCTGATTGCAGCGTGGACATCCACCCTCATTGCAATTGGTCAAGTTCCTAGGCGTTCCATTATATCCCGTAGCAACCACCCGATTAGCCTTGACTAATACACACCCCACACGACGCTTCATACAGTTAGACCGAAGAGCAGCCAAATCAGCTAAGCGCATGAAATAGGAATCCCATGTAGGCCGAAGCCTTGAGGGGTTAAGTAAATCCAACTCGGACATTTTCACATATAAGCTCTTGATACTAGTAGTAGTATTAATCACCTTAATATGGGCCAGATTATTAAGCTCAATCAATGGGTTTAGAGCATTATAAAGGATATCATCAGAACGTGCCACAAATTGTTCCCATGATATGGCGCTTCCAGGATATTTGAGGAGGTGCCTTTGATAACGTAGGTTCAGAGGAGCATCAATGGAAAGGTGGAGGAAAAAGGGGCGTTTTTGAAGGGCAGAAAGGAATTTCATATGGTGAATATGAATCACGAAATGACGACGCCAATGACACGTGACTGTATCCAAGAGTTCCTGAAACGACTCAAAATGCCAAACTTCCAGATCTTGATTCTGATTGATTTTCAATGGGGACTTTTCTGGATGAACAACTTTTTGAACTTCTAAGTCTCCAGGGGTCAAATTCTGAACTTCAAAGTCTCCAGGGGTCAAATCTCCAGGGGCCAAAACCTGAGACTCCAAAACTCGAGACTCCAAATCTCGATTTCTTTCCCTCGCAAGACCTTCAGGAAAAGAAACAAATTGAAACCCCTGAAAGGTCAAATACCGTGTGACCTCGGTTTTTCCAGAGGCCAAATTACCAGAAAGAGCCAAAAGCATATGGATGAGTGGTGAAGATGTTCGCAGTGATGCAGTACTGCAGGAACACCATCACGAGTGTTGCGCGTTCTGTTGCGCGTTCTTCCTAACATACGCATAGGAACACCAAAAAAACCGTACACCGCTCATTGGTCTTCAACAACTCGAATAAGTAAGGTGCTTCTGAGATAGTGTCTGTCATTTATATTCTTATATTAAGCTAGTTCTATTTATAACTCTTTCTGTGTCTTGTATAATTAGACTTTTTCATACCTTCAAAAAGTGGGAATCCGCTTTATACCGAACTGATTAATGAATGTTATTAGTCCGGTTATTAGAACTATAGGTTGTTATTAGTCCGGTTATTAGAACTATAGGTTGTTAATAGTCCGGTTATTAGAACTAAAGGTTGTTAATACCGATGGGTTATGATCGTATTGCAAAGCTTTAAGAAGCATTTGTTG
>NLAC01001418.1:0-13479 GCA_002374635.1 Metschnikowia sp. 04-218.3
AGGCAAATGAAGGCAAACCGCAAGCTTCCAAGTCCAATGTTCAGGAAGCTAAAGATTCAGACACGACATTAACGGTTAAAGCAACTCAAACTGTGACCAATGCCAGTTCCAATCCAAGCGTTTTACCATTTGTGAATGCAGCTTCTAAGAATGCTATTGGAGCATTTATTATAGGGTTTGCAGCTTTATTGGTTTAGTCGTCTGACGTGGATCAATTGATTAAAATGAGGTGAAGGATAAGGTTTTGAAATATTCCATTAACCTCATATTAATTAAGACCATGGAACAGACCCTTTCGATTTCTTAAGCTTTATCTATCTGCACGTCTCTTTATGAAGACTTGCAGGTTAGCTGTTTTAGGAAAACCCTCAAGGGTTACCCGAAACAGTAGAAAAATATATAAGAAGTAATTTTTGCCTGATAGATGAAATATACTACTAGGAATTTTTCTTTAAGGAGTGTCATACGTATTGCTGGTTTCTCATGTTCAATAAGTTTAAAGGGTTTTTTTTTATTCGCGGTTCGCGCTCCTGCATATTCGCGGCTGCAAATATTCCCCTCTTTGTGATCATCTCGAAAGTCTATAAAAGGCCCTCCCCCCCCCTCTATTCTCACTCTTCATTTTTTCCTACTCTTTTTTTGTTCACTGCCAACTTTCATTTTGGTTGACCCCACGTCGTTTTGTTGACCCCTTTCGTCGAATGATCCTTTGACTTTTCCAGCTTCCAAGCCGTGCTTTTTAATGAATAAACTTGGGTACCGGAAAAGATCAATTGATTAGAATGTTACACTTTATGATAGTGTCTTGGGTGAGATAGGAGAGTGGTTTCTTACTACTACCAAGAAAACTATAAAGGTGTTCTCGAATTCCAGAGTATACCGAATTCCAGAGTATACCGATATCCAGGGTATCCCGATATCCAGAGTATACCGAATTCCTAGGTATGCCGATATACAGAGTATCCCGATATCCAAAGTATACCGATATACAGAGTATACCGATATCCAGAGTATACCGAATTCCAAGGTATCCCGATATCCAGAGTATACCGAATTCCTAGGTATGCCGATATACAGAGAATCCCGATATCCAAAGTATACCGATATACAGAGTATACCGATATCCAGAGTATACCGAATTCCAAGGTATCCCGATATCCAGAGTATACCGAATTCCTAGGTATCCCGATATCCAGAGTATACCGAATTCCAAGGTATACCGAATTCCTAGGTATGCCGATATCCAGAGTATCCCGATATCCAGAGTATACCGATATACAGAGTATACCGATATCCAGAGTATACCGATATACAGAGTATACCGATATCCAGAGTATACCGAATTCCAAGGTATCCCGATATCCAGAGTATACCGAATTCCAAGGTATCCCGATATCCAGAGTATACCGATATACAGAGTATACCGATATCCAGAGTATACCGAATTCCAAGGTATCCCGATATCCAGAGTATACCGAATTCCAAGGTATACCGAATTCCTAGGTATGCCGAATTCCTAGGTATGCCGATATCCAGCGGAAAAGGCTCAATATACCAATTGATTGAAGCACCATCAAAGCATCCAGAGTCCGAGTTTACCAGAGGAAAACCCCAGACCCACTGCCCAATATGGTAATACATGACTCAGTTCAAGATTCAAGTTGGAAAGATAAAAGTGGAGCAAAGAGTGATGGCAATACTGAACCCTTTAATGAGCTTAGTGTGATAATACTGAATCTTGAGCTTAATGTGATAATACTGAATCAAATACAACAAGTCTCAATTCTATCCCGGAAAAAGAAGAGAAGTCCAGTCTATGGTCATTCCTCCAGAATGAGACCCGGCCACGTGAAGATACTGGTGACGAACCAGTCGGCTCTACGATGTGGTTATCACCTCCAACAATTCTCCCAGAAATGTACTAAGACATATGGTCTTAAGTACTAAACTAACCGATACTGACTTTATCACAATCTAGCATTGTATTGTTGAGTCTGACTGATAGCAGTGCATGTTACCAATGAATCCCGGGAACCAATGAGTTTGACACTGCTCAATATAGTGCTCCGTCAGTGGAGCATACTCTATACTCGAACATTTAGACATACTCGGTCCCATACCAACTGGCTATTACTATAGTTCTATTACTGCTTAAGGTAGATGATAGGATCAGAATAGCCGGAGCAAAGTCCAAGAAATGGATGTACCATGAATCAAATACCTTCCATTTTACCCAGCCATCTTCCAACAAATGTTTTCAAGTGACGATTCCCGAAAAACAAGACTTGGTAAAATGAGTTTCTTGTTATGGATTCCCGAAAAACAAGACTTGGTAAAATGAGTTTCTTGTCATGGATTCCCGAAAAACGACACTTGGTAAAATGTGTTTCTTGTCATTTGGAACCGGTCGGAAACTACAGCTTTGGGAACAGCTTAAATAAGGTGAACCCATAAGAAAAAAAATCCCACCTGCCCAATATGGGAATCTGCTTCGTCATTTTTGTGCCATCTTCATTCAACTCCAAGACAATGCCATGGTACGCTCAAGTACAAACCCCAGTGTCCTAGTCACAATCTTTTGTCTCTTATTTATTCCTAACTGATTATTGACACTAGATGGTGCCAAGAGTGGTTGTTTCCAGGGTTAATCTCTTATATTCATAACCCCAGGGATACAAGAGGGATACCAGGAGTCTTTTTGTTTAAGTCAAGAGTTGAATCAAACAAATTAGATTTTCGGTTGCGGCCATACCAAGTGGAAAATACTGTTTCCCGTCCGATCAACGTTAGTCAAGCCACTTAGGGCCACAGTGAGTAATGCAGTGGGAGACCATGTGTGAAATTGTGGTGCTGCAATCTTTTTGCCATATACACATGAGCTAATACCGTCCCCTTAGCGTTCCTTTATGCAGTACCAGTCTAAGCGTTCCTTTATGCAGTACGAGTCTAAGCGTTCCTTTATGCAGTACGAGTCTAAGCGTTCCTTTATGCAGTACCAGTATAAGCATTCCTTTATGCAGTACGAGTCTAAGCGTTCCTTTATGCAGTACCAGTATAAGAGGTCTTCATTCACTAACTACACCTAAACTCAGTACGTATGTTCTAGAAATGAATTAATTGTAGACATAAGTTTACTAGTATCATTGCTGAAGAAGCCTAAAGCTGAGTAAGTAAAAATTGAGGACTCAAATATAGAAGTTATGGCCAAGGCTAGTGTAAGTCATAGTCAGTAGTGACTGACACTAATAACAAAAGCATATCGAGCAGTTCTTGACTTCACGGTGTATTCTCCTTGACTTCTTCTATTCATCAATAATGAATTGTGTTAAGTCAATGATGGTGGCCTAGAAGAAGGTCAACCAGGAACCCAACACTGCCGTGGCTCCCAACACAGCGTACCCCGTTCTGTAGACTCCGGGAATGGTCAACTGCTTACCGAAATCCCACACAATGTGTCTGACTCCGTTCAACGAGTGGAACACAAAGGGGAATGCCATGGCGGCCTTGGCCAAAAGCTTGGCTGCAACAGGCAACGCAGCAAATGTCGACACGATTATGCTGGCATCAAAGGGGATGCTGAGGAGCGACGTGGCTGCGTATCCACACGTCAAGGCGTAAAAGGCTCCGGCCATGGCCACGCCTGTGATTCTGTGCACTCCCGACAAGTACCAAGTCAATTGCGGCTGGTAGATAGTCAAGTGTGGAGACACAGGCCGGTTTTTCCTCTGTGCCAAGAGCAACTCCTGCTCTTGTTCATGTGAAACCTTGACGGTGGAAGAAGCCCGCATGGCGCTGAGGGCGCTGCTTCTAAGGGGGAATCTGGCGAGAGCTGTTGTTAGTATTTGTCAAGTAAAGGTCTGAATCAAACGGTATTGATTATTCGGTAGCTCTTCAGGGACCCATATCAAAGCATATCCTGAGATTTAGGTAATCTAGATTCTAGACCTTGTAAGCCCAGAATATCCAGTAGCACGTCCAACTTCAGAGCTGACTCTCTTGAGCACTATATCTTCAACATCTCTATCTTCAACATCTCTATCTTCTGAAGATGGCTTCTGAATAGCCAAGTATATGTAGATTTGTCGATGGATGGATATGGATTCATGCCAGGAGTTGAATGAGGAGTTGTGGTCTGATGACTTGTAGTCTGATGGCTTGGATACATACGTCTTAATCCAACACGGGAAAGCATATTGAAGGGTGGGAATAGTAAGGTGGGAAACAAAGGTTGAGGAAACAGGTATAAGGAGAATTTGTTTTCCGGGGGAAGCGAGCGCGGGGCCAATGGGAGAGGGTGAATTGTAACCGAGCATCACGTGCGCGAGTAACCCGAGCCCCGGGGTCACATGCATTGTCACATGATGCGGGCACGTGATGCATCACGTGGCACTGGACGAGCATCCCTCAATTTGGTCCATCATCAAGCAGTCCTTCATTCTTGATCCTGTTTCTTCGTTTTTTTCTGATGGACCTTCTTTTAATTTCCTCTTTTTGGTATCACGGAGTTAAGAATATGTTGAATTATGGTATGTTGAATTATGGTATGATGTTAGGTGGGGAAGATTAAGGTCGGGTGAGAACATACTGGATTCGCAACCTTAAATAGCAGCCAATTCCCAACTTTATCGCCACCCACAAACACAATTCAATCATCATATCAGTCTCAACCATTCAATCCGATTTCTAATCAGCCATTATCAATCAACAGATATCAATCAACAAACCAACTCTGATACGCAATCAATAGCCTATTGAAGCCACTTTTGAAGCCTTTTGAAGCCGCCATTGAAGCCACTTTTGAAGCCAACATTGAAGCCACCATTGAAGCCAACATCGAAGCCACTTTTGAAGTCACTTTTGAAGTCACTTTTGAAGTCACTTTTGAAACCTTTTTCGAAACCACTTTTGAAACCACTTTTGAAGCCACTTTTGAAACCTATTGAAACCTATTGAAACCACTATTCAAGCATCGTGGACTTTCAAAAAAATTTGCCTTGTCAAAAAAACCAGGGGAACGCCTTCTTATATAGAGCATTTCCCCGCTTTCAGCTGCAGTTACAAAACCATTTGCTCTCCTGTTTCAGAAGCAGTTTCAGATGCCAGAATCGAGGGCACTTTGGAACAATGATGCATGCAGCGCAGGCGCTTTGGGCCAGTCCCTCAGTGTATGGGCACGAATCCCGGGGGTGACTTGCAGTCCGCTCGTGCGCATAATACGCACATGTGCCGCCGTCTGCTGGAGCTCCGTGGTCGCGCCCTGTGCCGGCCGCACTTTATCTGAGGTGCGCTTTCCTACAACTCCGCCTGAAACACTTGTGGAACACACCATGAGTTCCGTGGAGACCCCGCAGGAAAACGCTATAAAGCCGCCCGATTCCCGCCTACTTTTGGCGGCCTCCCAATCTTTTGAGCTTCCCCCCGAGCGCGCCAACTTCACCCTGACTTCCAAAAATGACACCCAATGTCCTAGGGGCACGGAACACACTACGGAGATGAACAGTGGTCAAGATACGAATACGAATATGGACTCGGACATTGGCTCAAATATTGACTCTACGGATTCCAAGATGGTCCCCAATACTGTTTTGAAGATTGACGCTAATCCTTCCAATATGGATCCCAATTCTTCTGCTACTGACCACAATGCTCGGTCTAATCTCCAAGACACCAGTCCTCGGTCCATTATTCAAGATAACAATGCTCAGTCCAATCTCCAAGATGCAAACATCCAAAAGACCCATCCCAATTCTTCAAATATGGCTTCTCAGGTAAATTCCCCTTCCGGCGAGCCAATTAGGGGGCAGGAATCCAAAAACGAGCTCGCAGAATATAATGAGCCCGGTTTCAAGGATATACTAAATCGAGAGCCTCTCGATCCCCAGTTCGAAGCAAAACAAAACGGAGACTTGAAACTCAACTATAAGGATGAACTCTCTGAGTTTAAGCCTGACCTCTCCAAACCTCCCACCAGAACAAAGGAAAATCCTCATGCAGTCCCCATTACTCAGCAAGACTCGGAGTTTTCCATTGCAGAGCCGGACGAAGACGTCAAGCTGGATGGCTCCGGCGACCTCCAATTTCGCAAAAAAGACTTTACCAAGTCCCGGACCCAGCTGTTCCAATCCGTGCTTTCTTCTGCATCACTCAAATCGCTTAAACAGCAATTCACGGCGCCCAATCATCCCCAACTCCACCGAAATCCTAGCACTGTCTCTCAAGGCCACACAAAAAACTTCCAGTCATTTATCCAGGCACCGGTGTTGCTGTCGGTGACTAATCTCCGGACTTCAGATATCGAGATTGGCCAGAGGTTGCCGTTTGACCATCGGAACCCCTTTGAAAACAAGCCACTCGATTCAGATTCTACCAGCCTTTTGGCTGATGCTGCGTCTTTAAACCCTACCGATTCCCAAACGGAGAACGGCGAGTCTGCAGAAGCAGAGGATATTTATAAGGAAGAGACGACCTTGCAGCAGCAAAAGCTCACGCTAAATGCTCTAAAAAAACTCTCTCTTTCGCTTGCACCAATCATCCGTTCCGATGAAGACGACGATGAGGGCCTGTCTCGGCAATTAACAACGAAGTCGCTCAACGTGTCCAGACAAGAGTCACGTGTGGATCTCAAGGAGGCAAGAAGCAAGCCTTTGGCTAAAGTCTCTGATAAACGGCCAAAACCATATCAACCCGCCGAAGTTGATCTTTCGTCGTTCTCCAGCTTGACTCGTCAGAGCAAACACATGGGAGGAGCCTTGGAGCCAAAGCTCAATGTCAGCGAAACTATTCGGGAGAACAAACCACAGGAGGCGAACTCTTCTAGTGAACAGTTTGCAGAGAGGCCCTACAACCCACGATCTTCAACCCTGGAGACCACTATCAAGCAAATCCCTGAAGAGTCATTGCCAAGCCAGCCTGAATCTGGAAGTGAAAGACCCCAGCCCCAAATCCAGAGCCAATACCAAAACCAAGGAACGTCGCATATGCAGAGGAGTCAGCTGAGAAATCAAGTTCAGCCCAAATTGAATGGCGAATCAGATACCCGCAGGTCACCTCGTCTCCAGCAGAAAAGCGGATTTTTGCCAATGACTTCACGTACTTTTCCAAGAAACAGCATGCAGATCAATACCATGAACGGAATCAGCACGCTTGGCAACGGGGCCAATGGCGATACGCCCAAAAAACCCACCATGGTCAAAATGCCGGACAAGAAACTCCAGCAAATCAATGGGTTCCGCAGCCCCATGTACGTCCCTGCCGTTCTCCGGAAAACCACCGAGGAAAACACGCAATACAGCCACAGCGAAGGCGATGGGTACTTTGACCCTCGCATCTCCGTGGAGGCCAACATGTATGGCGAATCATCTCTGACGTCGGTTAAGTCTTTTGACCTGGGGTACTCTACCGAGCTGGTAGGATCTCCAGCGCAGAAAATGACGGCTCCTTACACGCTCAACCGAAGACAATACGAGTACATTCTCCGGGCAGCGCCCACGAGGAAGCACTGGCAGCGGGACGAGAGTGTTTTTGCATGTGGCAACAAAACGTGCCACAAGAAGTTCAACTTTTTCGAGCGCAGGCACCATTGCCGCAAATGTGGAGGCATTTTTTGCAAGGAACACACATCGCATTACCTCTACATCAACCACCTTGCGCAATTCACCACCGGCGGGCGGGGAACTTTATCACGAGTGTGTGACAACTGCATTGAGGAGTACAACGAGTTTATGAAGCACGAGTTTGGCGTAACGTTGCATGCTCCAGCGTCACGGGAATCGCTTCCAGAGCATAGCAGCCAGAAGACGGATTATAGAAAGGAGATTCTCGTGGCCAAAATCAACAATGCTGAGGCCGACGATAAGAAGGTGGGTGAACAGTTGGTGGGGTCAGTACCTGCCAACTGGAGCTGGTCATCATTTTAGCCACGTTAATGGCGTGCAAACATCAAATCACCAGCACCAAATCACCAGCACCAAATCACCAGCACCAAATCACCAGCCCTTCGATGACTCTGACCCTCATAGATGTGTGAGGCCATGATCAGAGAAAAGCAGATGACTTTTATGGATCTGAGGAGTAATTCCCAGACAGAAGCTGTCGAAATAGTAATGCATGTTTATAAGAATATGTAGTGGGCGTGTGAGTATCAGAGTGCCTGGCGATGTCCTGTACACTGTCCACCAGTTTTTATTAAAACTCATGATACGCTAAAGTAGTCAATGTATGATGTTTACTTTACCATACTCATTATGTAGGGTCATATATTTAATGATGCAGGAGTAATAAAAAGTCTATCCCAAATAGGCAATTGTGGATCACGTGACTCGCATCCTGCATATAATGTGAATATTCAATCATGATTGATTTAACCAAATAAAAACCAATCAAGTACTTTCCATTACTATTAATACATTAATTAAGCTCTACTCAACTCAATGCCGTTTTATTTATAGTAGTACATCTTCAGAGTCCAAACGCGTCTATATGCAGGATGTCGATTTTATAAGTTCTATATGCACTACGCAATATTTTGCTCTATGCACTACGCAATATTTTGCTCTATGCACTACCCAATATTCGTATAAAGTCTAGATCTAGATCGTTTCAGACAACGGGAAAAGACGAAAGTATGTGTTGGTTTGTATTGGAGATATTTGCAGCTGAATGCGGGGCGGTCCTGGGTTCTATGCCGGACACGCCACATCCCTCCCCGCCTCATGCGGTCTATAAAAGGAGAGCCATTTCCTCATAATTTCTCCTCACCTTTTTTTTGTCCACTAGGGACTTTACAAGTTCACAAAACGAGTTTGGGACTATTGCTTGCATGATGAATGATTTTGTCTTCATGTGTAAGTAAATATTTCGATAATGGGGGACTCCTGATTAATTTTAACGTGGCTGCAAATTTGAATTGGCTGTGATTTTGGAATTTCAATTGGTTGTCATTTTGGAATTTCAATTGGTTGTCATTTTGGATTTTGAATTGGTTGTCATTTTGGAATTTCAATTGGTTGTCATTTTGGAATTTCAATTGGTTGTCATTTTGGAATTTGAATTGGCTGTCATTTTGGAATTTCAATTGGGCCATTTATTTGTCATTCTTGATTGGCCGCCACTTCTGATTGTCACTTTTGCCTGTTGAACAAGACTGATAGTTCTGGTTATGACCTTTTGACCTTTTGACTTTTTGACGTTCTCCCCCACAGTCATTTATGGAATGTCATTGCTGACTTTCATTTGCTGGCATGAATTTGTTGGTGCCATTGTTTGGTCATTTTGGGGTGACTATTTGGCTGTCAATTGATTCCCGCTTTGGTGCCACTACAAAGGGGTGTTTTCTTGAAATAGAATCTCCATTGAATCAATCCAGCCTGAACATATTTCGGTTGATTCGGTCCTACTTTATTACCGCCACTGCGGTGGCAAAACCCTACTATGACTTGGCGTTCTTTGCCATCGTTAATGGTACCTTTTGGCGCTCTCCAGCAGGACCCAAGGCTCTTTTGCAGTGAGCTACAGTTCCTTGTACCATGGGGATTCTTCTGCTGTTCCTGCTGATATTACCCTGGAAGTCAATCTTATACTTTGATGGACTGTACCTAGGAAGAATCAGGCAAGATTCCAAGACATGGGTTCTTGAGTCACGTGAGCTTCGAAGCCTTTACAAGGAACTGAGAGGTCAATTTCTGGTAACATCACGTCAATGCAATCCTGGCTTGAGTACCTGTTCCGTCTAAGCAATACCACTCCAGGCAGATATATTTAGGGGTGGCCAGAGTCGGTCGATTTGAGGTCACCGACCAGATCCAAGTATCTATATTGATGCTGGAAGATAACCCAAGAACTCTCCATCAAAAGATCTTCACGATACGACTCTACTCTGTGAAGATAGCCATCACTGCAGGACCTTTGAATCTTTGATAATGTCGGATCCTTGACATATTGAACTATGGCTCTGTCCGAAGGCTTAAATTTGCCAAACACTAACTGTGTGAATCACTGATCTCACTGGAATTTACTGATCATACAATATTCTTGATCTTACTACTGGAACTTGAGAAGACTGAAAAGATCTATACCATACTTAACTTAGTATTATAGATTACCATTTGAAAGGGAAATATAGGGAAGTATATCGAATGCGTGTCACGTGGGTCAATCACGTTATTCGCATCACATGACTGAGTCACGTTATTATCACGTTTTTCGCATCACATGACTGTTTTCCTTCTTTCAAGTGACACGTGATCACATATCACATGATGTGCAGCACGCGATAGGCGCTCGCTTTTCAGCGTTCCTCCACGTCACTCAACACCAACATGTCCCAAGTCCCGATCCAGCACGTGCTAGGAGTAGAGCTTACCACAATTAAGCAGCTTCTCCGTGTGATCATCTTCATCCTGATTGCTGGAGCCGCCATCTCCTCGCGGCTTTTCTCAGTCATCCGGTTCGAGTCAATTATCCATGAATTCGACCCTTGGTTCAACTTTAGGGCCACCAAGTACTTGGTCAACAATTCCTACTATGATTTTTTGAATTGGTTTGACGACAGAACTTGGTACCCTTTAGGTAGAGTCACTGGTGGTACTTTATACCCTGGACTTATGGTGACATCAGGGATTATTTGGCATACTTTAAGGGAATGGTTGGCGCTCCCAATTGATATTCGCAACATTTGTGTTTTGCTTGCACCAGCATTTTCTGGAATTACTGCTATTTTTTCATATCTCCTTGCATCTGAAATGAAGGATCAAACTGCGGGGCTTTTGGCGGCCATTTTCATGGGAATTGCACCGGGTTATATCTCACGTTCAGTGGCTGGTAGTTATGATAACGAAGCTATTGCCATTACTTTACTTATGGCTACGTTTTACCTTTGGATCAAGTCTATGAAGGTGGGAAGTGTATTTTATGGTGCATTGACTGCGTTATCATATTTCTACATGGTATCTGCTTGGGGAGGATATGTGTTTATCACCAATTTGATTCCATTGCACGTATTTGTGCTTGTGTTGATGGGTAGATATACACCTCGCTTGTATACTGCTTATACGACTTGGTATGCCTTGGGAACTTTGGCTTCCATGCAAATTCCGTTTGTGGGTTTCTTGCCTATTCGGTCTAATGATCATATGGCTGCATTGGGTGTTTTTGGCTTGTTGCAATTGGTAGCCTTTGGTGCTTATGTAAGGTCGGCTGTACCTGATGCTCAATTCAAGTCGTTCTTTACGGTTTCGGTGCTCCTAACCATTGTTTTGGGAATCGCTGGTCTTTTCGCCTTGACGGCTGCTGGATGGATTGCTCCTTGGACTGGTCGTTTCTACTCATTATGGGACACAAACTATGCTAAGATTCATATTCCTATCATTGCATCTGTTTCTGAACATCAACCTACCGCATGGCCTGCTTTCTTCTTTGACAATAGTTTCTTGGTTTGGTTGTTTCCTGCAGGCTTATACTTTTGTTTCAAGGAATTGAAAGATGAACATCTTTTCATTATTATTTATGGTGTTCTCGGAACCTACTTTGCTGGAGTCATGGTACGCTTGATGTTGACACTTACTCCTGTGATTTGTGTTTCTGGAGCCATTGCCTTATCCAAGCTTTTTGACTGTTACATGAACTTTGTGGAGTTGTTTGACGAAAAGGATAAGAGTGTGGTGGAGAAGGGGGAGAAGCTGGACAAGCTGGACAAATCCGGAAAGTCCAAGCGTTCTTTTCCTGTGTTCCAGGTTTTGACCAAGGCTATTGTGTTGTCATCCTTCGTTTACTACCTCTACCTTTTTGTGTTGCATTGTACATGGGTGACTTCCAATGCCTACTCGTCTCCCTCGGTGGTGTTGGCTTCCAAAAACGCTGATGGGTCTCAGGCCATCATTGATGACTACAGAGAAGCATACTACTGGTTAAGAATGAACACTCCAGATGATGCCAAGGTCATGGCATGGTGGGATTATGGGTACCAGATTGGAGGAATGGCCGACAGAACCACTCTTGTGGATAACAACACGTGGAACAATACTCATATTGCCACGGTGGGCAAAGCCATGGCGGCCGGAGAGGAAGTGTCATACGATATCTTGAAGAAGCATGACGTCGACTATGTGCTTGTGATTTTCGGGGGAGTCTTGGGCTACTCCGGAGACGATATCAACAAGTTCTTATGGATGGTACGTATCTCCGAGGGTATTTGGCCGGAGGAGATCCACGAGAGAGACTATTTCAGCGACCGTGGAGAGTACAAGGTGGACCAAGATGCTTCGCCTGCCATGCAGAACTCGTTGATGTACAAGATGTCGTACTATGGGTTTGCGGACTTGTTCCAGGGCCGGGATGGTGTGGATCGGGTACGTAACCAAAACATTCCTGTTTCCCGCCAAATCACACTCGATGCCGTGGATGAGGCCTTCACGTCGCAGAACTGGATTGTCAGAATCTATAAGGTTAAGGACCTCGATAACCTTGGAAGAGATATTGTGTCTGCAGGTACGTTTGACCGCCAACGTTCAGGGTCTGTTCAAAGCAAGAGAAACAGACTGGCCAAGAAACCTTCATTGGACTTGAGAGTGTAAGTTGTCAAAATCTAACGTGTGATTTATAAGACAGTAAATCAGTAACCATAAGATTGTAAAGGGTAGAAGTGATGGTTTCAAAGCCTGAGAGTTGATTCATCCTGGGTGTTCTGCATATAAGGCGTTCTGTATATATGGTATCCTGCATATACACATCCTGCATATTAGGTATCCTGTATATGCGATACCCTGCATATAAGCATCCCGCATATACGCTCATACCAGAAACATATAATCTTCCCAATTAGAAACTCCCGAAAGCCATCATCACATAACCAGTGCTTGAATCAATATAAGACATTCATCCATCTGTCTAGACTAGACTAGACTATGTTTTGCACTGACTTGGGAATGGCCTGGTGGATAGACATGGTATGGTATGATGAACACTAGGGAAGTGAGTATGGAACCAAAGTTTTCTCAGAGACTATAAGTCTCCAGCTCACCATCCCACTGTATTAATCCCAGTCCAACTATGATCTAATCCAAGTAAATCCCAGTCCATCTATGATCTAATCCAAGTAATTCCCAAGGTATTATTGCAAAGGGTAGCAGAGTCCACTAGTGCAGTAGGGTAGTACCTTGAGGTATTCTGGACATGTAGTAGACAATATTCATTCAAGTAGGATGGTCATATTGTATGTCCGGATTCATTTGCAAACTAGACAGTGGTTGGTACTGTATAGTAGAATGGAGTAGTGTATTCTGAGTCTGGGTGTTGGTAGTTTCATTAGTTCCAGTACCTCATATGCCATTAACCATCCTTAACCTTTATCTTGACACTAGATTATCATGGAAAATCAAAGAGCCAAGCTATGTTTTCCAAGGACTCTTTTTCCAACTCTTTTTCCAACTCTTTTTCCAACTCTTTTTCCAACTCTTTTTCCAACTCTTTTTCCAACTCTTTTTC
>NLAC01001418.1:13581-174026 GCA_002374635.1 Metschnikowia sp. 04-218.3
AACTCTTTTTCCAACTCTTTTTCCAACTCTTTTTCCAACTCTCTTTCCAACTCTTTTTCAAATGAATAACGGTTTTCAGTAACCGTTTCATCACCCTAGAAGCAAGGTTCTTCTTCCGGATTGCAACCCCATTGGTAATGTCAACTTCAAAAAGGTATTATTGAAGCCGTTGATGAAAGCCCAATAGAGAAGGCTATTTGTTCATTCATGCTGCATAGACCATATACAGTAAGTAGTTGAACCTTGTTTCAAATGACGAATAGAATCTGACTAGTTCCATTTCTTGTTTGACTAGTTCCATTTCTAGAATCTGACTAGTTCCAATTCTAGATTCTGAATAATCCCATTCCTTGTTTCTTTATAATTCCAATTCCAGATGTTGAATAATCCAAATCTTTGTCTCTCATTAGTTCCATTCCTGGAATCTGACTAATTCCAATTCCAGATGTTGAATAATACCATTCCTTGTTTCTGAATAATTCCAATTCTAGAATCTTTATAATTCCAATTCTAGATTCTGAATAACTCCATTCTTTGTTTCTGATTAGTTCCATTCTTTGTTCTGTATAACTCCATTTCTGGGTTCTGATTAGTTCCATCTCCAAATGTTGAATAACTCCATTTCTAGATTCGGAATAATTCCATTCCTTGTTTCTGAATAATTCCATTTCTGGGTTCTGAATAATTCCTCTTCTAGAATCTAAATAACTCCATTTCTTGTTTGACTAGTTCCATTTCTAGGATCTGTTTAGTTCCATTCTTTGTTCTGAATAACTCCAATTCTAGATTCTTTATAATCCCGATCTTTATCTCTGACCAGTTCCATTTCTTGTTTGACTAATTCCATCACCAGATGTTGAATAATTCCAATTCTAGAATCTGTATAATCCCGATCTTTGTTTCTGACTAGTTCCATTCCTTGTTTCTGATTAGTTCCATTCCTTGTTTCTGACTAATTCCATTTCTTGTTTGACTAGTTCCAATTCTAGATTCTGAATAACCCCATTCCTAGAATCTGACTCATTTCAATCCTTGTTTCTGAATAACTCCAATCTTTGTTTCTGTATAATTCCAATTCCAGATGTTGAATAATTTCATTCTTTGTTTCTGACTAATTTCATTTCCAGAATCCTTAAAATTCCAATTCTAGATTCTTTATAATTCCATTCCTTGTTTCTTTATAATTCCATTCCCAGATTCTTTATAATCCCGATCTTTGTCTCTGACCAGTTCCATTTCTAGAATCTGATTAGTTCCATTCTTTGTCTCTGAATAATTCCATTTCTTGTTTGACTAGTTCCATTCCAGAATCCTTAAAATTCCATTCCAGAATCCTTAAAATTCCAATCCAGAATCTTTAAAATTCCAATCCAGAATCTTTAAAGTGATGTGACTTCAAACTCTGAAATCCATAACTGAAGCAAGAATTGCATGGTGTAGAAAGAATGATAAAAAATTCAAGGGCAGAGATTTCGAGGGAAATGCGGGCCTTTTATAGACAAACCCCCTTTTCTCACCCCGCCCAGTTTATTTGCAACCACCATCCATGCAGGAGCCGCGGGTTGCGAAGTATATAAGGAAGCGCATTCCCCCCTATTTTTCCTAGCAATAATCAGGGGCAAAAAGGAACGGAGAATCTAAACCCTGGGTCTTTGTACCCAGGAGAATGTCACTTTATTCTGGAAATGCTGGTTATACTATTACGACCTACTACGACCACGACTTACGACTTACGACTTACGACCACGACTTACGACTACGACTTACTCCTTATTCCTTATTCCTTATTCCTTACTCCTTATTCCTTATTGATTTGGGACTCTGAAGACACTTTTAGAGTAAGATCAATGACCTTATACTACCATGAGTATATTCATGACTATAATGATACTGAATATTAAGTGAAATGGATTTCTAGAATACTAAGAATACCAAAGTATTTCTAGTTTGATTACTTAATGTGTATTAAGATGATTATAGGGAGTGGGTGTGATGTTTAAAGCTATGTGACTGATTGTTCAATTGTGTACATAATTGATTGTCTATGATACATAGGAGTTTCATGGGTTTCAGTGATGTTTCAGTGTTTCAGGGTTTCATGGTTTCATGGTTTCATGGTTTCGTTGTTTCACTGTTGTTTCCGTGTTGTTTCACTGTTTCATGGTTTCGTTGTTTCATGGTTTCAGGTTTCATGGTTTCAGGTTTCATGGTTTCGTTGTTTCATTGTTTCATGGTTTCGTTGTTTCATGGTTTCAGGTTTCAGGTTTCATACTCTAGTGACCTACTGGTGACCAATACTGAGCGATGAATTCTATTCCAAAAATGGTTCCTTGTTATATATCCAAGATGTGCTTATACCAAATGTGCTTACATTAATGTATTACGTTGGTGTGGGGATTGTTGGTGTATAAATCACTTGAGATACTCTGACAATTCGCAGTATGTGATGATTCCACCAAATTCAGCCAAAACAGGACTAAAAATAATGACCATGGTTAGAAAATTTCAAGGGGAATAATTAAGGAAGAATAAAAGAGGAGAATGAAATGGCGGAAGTTTTCTTGTCCAAAACTGATGACATAATTTGTTATAGTGTTGAGCCGGTGCAGTATACAGGATACTATGATTCCACTCCATGTCACTCCTCCAAGGCGGTCACAGTCATTCATTCACACTGGTATTGCTATCAAGAAAAATACCAGAGCTAGAGCTAGACTTGACTAAGCATATACTGCATACTGTGGGCAAAATCATATAACCACTGATTTGAAACCAAAGTCCACGCACGTGATCATGGCACGTGATTGTTGGCAGGTGATTTGTGACACGTGATTTGTGACACGTGACGTTCCACACGTGATCTTGTTGGAGACGATATTGGTATAGTATCATAATCCATCAATTCACTGGCCTATCTAGTCTCTTGGATAGTTTCAAAGACAAGAAAAAAGACAAAAGACATTGATAATGATAACAAAACTAACTAGGTTGGCCTGCATATAAGCGCGGGTAATATACAGGAATATACAGGGATATGCAGGAAAAACCCCCAACCTGCATCCAACTTCTCCGCATTTCAAAGCAAAGATCTCATTCACCCCCAACCATTCACCTTTACTTCCCATTGACCAATCACAATCAATACAAATTGTTAGTCAACAATCATTGAACAATTCACCAATATTTCTCATTCGATTATGCCCCGAGTTTTGGATCTTAGAAATCACCTTGTTTTCTATCGCAAGTATCACATGAACCATACCAACGTGGCCATCCATTTGGTGTGCATCCCCATGATTTTGCTCTCTGCTATCAGCATGACCATTGGAACGACAATGATTAAAAGTTACCCTGAAGCCAGTCTTGGTACCATTGTTGCATGGGTGTATGGGTTTTATTATGTGGCATTGGACTGGCAATTGGGGCTTCCGACGGCGGTGTTTTTGATTGGATATGCTCACATTCAAAGTAACTTTTATAAGTCATTGGCTTTTTCTTCAGGGTTAACTTCTTCTCAGTATATGCAGATTGCTGTTGGTATCCATGTGAGTTGCTGGTTGGCACAGTTCTATGGACATGCTGTGCATGAGAAGAGAGCGCCTGCGTTGTTCGACAACTTGCTCCAGGCATTGGTGTTGGCGCCTTTTTTTGTGGTGTTTGAGATTGCCTTTTGGTTGGGGTATAAGCTTGACATCAAGACCGAAATGGATAATAAGGCCGGAAAGGCCCGCTTGGAGATGGTTCAGAAGGAAAAGCATAAATAGGAGGAAGGATACACCGGACATGAAAACAGATCAAACAGGAAGGAGACGAAGGAGACGAAGGAGCCGAAGGAGCCGAAGGAGCCGAAGGAGACGAAGAACGGAAGAACACGAAGGAGACGAAGAACGGAAGAACACGAAGAACAAAAGAAGCGAAGAAGCGAAGAAACAAAGATCAAGTCAACAAATAGCTGAGTCAATCTTATCTCCGGCTCTTTTGAGCTTGGTACTTGTTGTAGTTCTGCAACACTTCCTCCTCGTAAAGAGACGTGCCCGTGACCTGGTTCCCAATAGTAAGCCACCCTGGCCGGATATTGTTGTCCCGCCCGAAAATCTCGAGTTTCCGGGCATCCTTCCCCACCAACCTCTCCACGATGCCATAGAGCTCATCCGGCTTGCGCAGCGTCTCACGTGTGCCACTCACAATGAAGTCAATGTCGATCTTCTTGTTGAGCCAGATTGGATTCCCCTTCACCCCAACAATTAAATGCTCTTTGGAATGGTTAAACCAGTGCCCCGTGCGACCCGTGACAATGGTCCGGCGTAACTGGTTCAACTTGATCCAGATCATTTCATCCGAGATTGTGTACCCCCATTGAGCCAATGCTTTGCGCCCGATTTCAATGGACCGCCCAGTCACCCAAAGCATCAAGATACCTTCGTCCTGAAGCTCTCTCATGGGAAGAGAAAGAAGTTCCGAGTCTTTGCACGTGCCGTAGGGCAAAGACATGTGGATATCCCATGCCGGGTCCGAGATGATGGCCGCAAACTTGCCGAGGATATTGAAGGGAAGGTACCGCACATCACAGTTGATCCATTGTGGAGGGAGCTGCTTCTTAGAAATGGTATCGTAACATTCGCCAACCGTGTAGTCCAAAGCTAGCAACGGCTTTGACTCGTCTGGAGCTGCTGCCTGCGATGGGTTGAGCGTATAGAAGTGCAAGTACCGGCAATTCTTGAGTTTGTGGCACGTGTCTAAGTACGAGCAGTTTCCAAGATACTGGTCAGTGTGGGAGGTCAAAAGGGGCAAGAAATGGATCTTTGTTTTAACGCACGCCAAAGTCTCCTTGTTGATGAGCGACTTGCACGAGGAAATGACCTTGTGGATCTTGGAATTAGGAGGAAGCTCGTTGGATCCTTGCCCAAGGGTTTTGGAACTCAAACACAACTTGGCGAGTGTTTGATTATGAGCAGCACACTCACACACTTCGAAGAATGCCTTTTGCGTGGACTGGAGTTTTGCCCGCTGCACTCCAAGTTTCTCCATTGCCGTTGGCTTGCTGATCATATCATTAAGTCTGTCAAGATCAAAATCAAAACCGTCTTCGCCTTCCATCCCCACACTGGACGTGGTGTAGAGTTCTGAGAATAAGATGTTCATCAATCCGGCGTAGACGCGCTTATTCAGCTTGGAATTCGAGTAGCTGATTTGAACATCCGTGACTTTTTCAGGGGGTCTAGGATCTGCAAGGCGCCTTTGCAATTGCTCAAGATTCGCCTTCTTGATCCACGTGAGCCGCCTGATACCATCCGTACTGAACTCAAGCGCATTGGCTGAGACCTGGTTGAACTCATCGAGAAACTTGCAAAACAGTTTAAGCGTATCTGCTCTGGAATCGACATTTTCGGGATCCGTGAGCCGGTAATAGGCACGGATGGTTTCCAAGTTTCCCCGATACGGATCGTTGAGAAGCCGACCTTTGTATTGACATAAGAAGTCGAGGAGGTTGCCGAACTGGAGCCGAGTCTCTGGGTAACTCATGACTATTTTTGATTCTGAAATTCAGAGAATTCAAGGAAACTTCAAGTCTAGAAATGATTCTTAAACTGACTCAAAGCGTTGCTGTATAAGTTAAACTGGGGCTCAGTCCGTCTTAAATCCAGTAGAATTCTTAACTTTTCAAAACTCTTTTCAGTAAACCAAGACTTGGAAATTAGCTTCTTTTCAGTAAACCGAGACTTGGAAATTAGTCTCTTTTCAGTCAACCGTTTGGCTTGGCAGAAAAAGTTTCTAATGACCTTGAGTAAAACTTAATTCTAAAAACTATTCAAATGTTTAAACTTTATTTCTCAATCTTATGTTTCTTTTCAAGTTTTATTAACCTCAATTTTGGTAAGCTCAGCGTTGGCCAAAAAAAGTGGTGGCGAATTTATAGGGGGGAAATGCGAGTTTATATAGTTTTGGTCACCCGTTGCCGTTGCGGGATTTAATACATTGCATGGCTGCAAAACGCACCGCGCGTGTCAGATCTGAAACACCAAGGCGCGAAGCCTTACACACAGTATCAACAACAAATCAATACCAGATTAGTAACAATCAACACCAGATTAGTAACAATCAATACCAGATTAGTAACAATCAACACCAGATTAGTAACAATCAATACCAGATTAGAAACAACCAATACCAGATTAGTAACAATCAACACCGGATTAGAAACAATCAATACCAGATTAGTAACAATCAATACCAGATTAGTAACAATCAATACCAGATTAGAAACAATCAATACCAGATTAGTAACAATCAATACCGGATTAGAAACAATCAATACCGGATTAGTAACAATCAATACCGGATTAGTAACAATCAACACCAGATTAGTAACAATCAACACCAGATTAGTAACCGTTAAGAACAACAAATAATGGTTGACCCAAAATATGAAAAGTTAACATTCAGAGTAAGATGCAGCCTGCAGGAACAGAATCACATCTTATAATTGATTCTGAATATAACGCAATGTAACCGTAACAACAGTTATAGTAGTAAAAGGTCAACATCAAATGATAAGGGAGGATTAAAATCCAAAAGGATTGTCTGCAGTAGCAGCCTGTAAATTGGCTCTTTTTCCTGTTGGCTGGTTTTGCAAGGCTGGGCCATTTCCAAAGCCAAGTCCTGTAGGTTGAGAAACTAATGGCTGATTCCCAAACCCTTCAAACTGCTGTTGCCCAAAGGATGCTTGGCCAATAGGAGGTTGACCAAAAGACGCTTGTCCAATGGGAGGCTGAATGGATGTATTCTGAAACATATTGTTCATTTGGTTCATGTCCTGGTTGAATTGGGCTGGATTGGCGTACCCACCGGTAGCTTGAGCACCAAAGGACGTTTGAGGCATTACTCCTGAATTGAAGTTCTGGGTTCCAGTTTGGCCAAACCCTCCAGTTGCTTGTCCAAAACCTCCAGTTGCTTGTCCAAAGAATTGAGGTTGCCCAGAAGACTGAGACATTTGATTTTGGGCTTGTCCAAAAGTGGTCTGGTAGGGTTGGGCTCCACCGGTCTGGTTTGAAGTCATGAAACCACCTGTAATTTGCTTTCCAAAAGAGGATTGAGGAACAAACGCATTGGTCATTCCTCCAGTTCTCTGTCCAGTCAAACTAGTCTGTCCAATCTGTCCTGTCTGTCCCGTCATTTGTCCGAAGATATCAGTACTCTGTCCCCCAGTTCTTTGTCCTGTCATCTGTCCAGTCTGTCCGAATTGTCCTATCTGTCCAGTCTGTCCGAAAGAGGTTTGTGGCATGGTTGCTATTGTTCCTGCCTGAAGAGGAACAAAAGATGCAGTGGGTTGCATTTGGTTGGGCTGCAAGGGAACATATGATGCAGTGGGTTGCTGAGTGAATGAAGTCTGAGGTTGATTGAAAGTCGCCGCTTGGTTAAAGGATGTTTGTCCTGTATTGAAGGTCCCTGTTTGGTTCAATGTGGGCTGATTAAAGGTGGTTTGAGGCATTGGAAAAGTGGCAAGTCCCGGTTGGAGCTGAACGATTCCAAAAGTGGGCTGTGGCATGAGCCCTGCGGTAGCCTGAATAGGCATGAACCCCGTGGGTTGGGCCGGAATAGGAATGAATCCCGTGGGCTGTACAGGAATCAATCCTCCAGTGGGTACAGGAACCAAACCACCTGTTCTAGTAGCAGTCAAGCCCGTGTATACAGGCTTGAGGTCCAGTAATGATTTGTCTGTCAGCTGACTCACGGACAATTGCTGCTGAGGAGCCAGAATTTGGGTCTTCACAGGAGTCAAGGTTGCAGCTGAAGGAGCAGTCACGACACTTTGGGATTTCCCATCCAAAGGTTGAATATCCACAAGATCTTGCAATGAGCCAGTGAACTGGGGTTTGGGTGCCTCGTTACTTCTCAGTGCAGGCTTAATGGCCCATGCATCGTCTTCGTTTTTAGGTGCTTCTTTGGCTGGAACAGGTAACGCGTTGGCTGTGACCTTGGACAATTCAGTGGTGCTATTGTTCTTCAACGCACCCGTTGGTTCCGTGAAAAGACCTCCGGTGGGTGTTTCAGAAGGCACGGATTTTTCCCGCTGGAACTTATTGTCCAAATGCTTCATCACACGCAAGATATCACCTTCTCTCAATCCCAACGACCTTAAAAGGGAAGGTGTGATATCCTCCAAAATGGATTCGTCCATCTGCTCCTTGCTAAAGTTGACCGAGTACCGCTGGCAGTTTCCAATGTCCACACCACAAGAAAGAAAGAAATCGAACCAGTCGTAGTCGGGCTCGGATTGCGGAATTAGAGTGGCCTTGGCCCGATCCGGTTTTGCTGGTGCCACATCGTTGATCACAGCTGTGGCAGACTTGGTGGGACTCTTGGAGGCCCGGGCCCGATCCCGATCCCTCTTGGCCAGCTGCTTGACCAACTCCTCCTTGTACTTTTCAAGCAGAACGTCGGCCACCTTCTCCACGTACTCCAAGTCCTCCACCGAGAGTTTAGTAGCCTGTACGGCAATCTTGACGCCGTTTGTCTTGTGCAAATGCACCTTGCCCTCCTTGAAGCCCAAGAACTCGGCCTCCACCTTGAAGGACCCCGAACTGTCGATCCACGTACGAATTCGGTGGAAATTGGGCATGTTCAGCTCGGATTGAGCGGAAGGTTCGACCCGTTTCTTACGGTCGGACTCTCGGATCTTATCCCGGTCATCTCTGTCGCGGAACTTGGAGTTTTTGGAAGCTTCAACCACTCTTCCTTTCAGAGGAGACGCTTTTTTGGACTTTCTGCGCTGAACACCGTCCGTCAACTTGTCCAAATTAGTAGTGGCAATGATCTCAATGTACGTGGAAGGAATCACACCCTGCCGACCATCGGAGACCCGTTCACAGAGCCACCATTCCTTGGATTTCTTCAGGTCCACAATGTACACCTCGTCACCTTCTTTGCACAGCAACTCATCATTGGACTGGGCCTTGAAATCAAAAAGCATCACTCCCACACGCTTGTTGGACTCTGAAGTTTTGGTCAGTGCTGCCCGGGCCACCTCCTTCAAGCCACGTGCTTCCTCAGCACCCTTCAAATCGCCCAAAACGGCAATAATGGCCTCAGCCACGTCTTTGGTACCTCCATGCAACTCAATGGATGCTTGGGGGTTCTTGAAGTCGAAGAAAACGTGTTTTTTCTCATGGTTATAGTTGACCAAGTCCCGGATGCGCCAGTTGTTATCGAGAGACGAGGCAGATTTCAAGGAGAGTTTTTTAGGGTTTGAAGAGTTTGGTTTGAGGATGATGAGCCCATTTCCAATGGCCAAAACCACGGGCCGCTTCTTGCGCCCATCCACTTCATCAATAAACCACCGGAAATATTCTCCATCGAAACCATGCTGTGGAGTAGAATTATCAGCAGCACCAACAGAGGAGGACCCAAGATCCTCCTCGGGCTCGGAGCCCTTTGCGAGCCTTGGTCTTTCATTCCCAGCAGTCGGATTTCCAGGAAGAGGAAGTGGTTTTGAGGCCAGGTTGGAAGCAAATTTAGAGGATGTATTAGGACCCGGCCGCGTCGGCATTGGTGGAGGAGCTTCATCTTCACTTTCAAGCACGGAATTGCCATTTCCATCACTGGGATCCATTTTGGGTCCATTTAAATCATAAACATCAGTCGTTTCCTGGGTAGATACAGGCATATTTTGGAAATGGTGATGAGTGGCCCCACTTCCAGAAGTAGGAAGATTCAAAGAGTTACTGGTGGCCAGACTTAAACCTAAACGTCCCAGATTATAGGATTGTCCCATTTGAGACTGTACCAAACCTTCACCTCCACTTGCTCCATTCGACTTTTTCCCAGTATCATATTCAATATAATTGGAAGGCAAAAACCCATACTCCACACCATTTCCGGCCAAAAGCCAATCTGGATCAGCTGTATCATAAATATCAAACACTTCCCCCTCCTTAAATGAAAGCTCTTCCTCTGTCTGCTTCTCATAATCATAAAGAGTATTGCACGTGGCAACGACTGCTGCCCTTTCAATGTAATTGGACGGTACTAAACCCACGGGCTCATCAACATCTTGTCCGTTTACAGGTACCGCCCTCTTTTTGACGGTCCACCAGTCGTCCACATTGGAGATTTCCAAGATGTAGAGTAAGTCACCAGTAGTAACCGAGAGTTCCTCGGGAGTGGTGGCGTGGTAGTCGTAAATGGCAGAGTAGATGCCTTTGTATAGGGAAGCCATTGTGGAGTAGGGAGTAAAGGGGAAAGAGAGAGAGGAGAAGGAACTTCACCTTGCTCGGTCTCCGCGCGACCTCCGTACACCTGCCACTATACCTGACCTATTATGAATGTACTGATGTGTTTCTGATGTGACTTGGACTCTATACACTTGGTCTTATGAAGAGTTGGGTCTTATAAAGAGTTGGGTCTTATAAAGAGTTGGGTCTTATGAAGAGTTGGTGTTGTTCAATTGGCATTGTGATAATACGTGGTTAAACACGTAGTCAATGGTTCATGAACTAGTCACTGAAGGTCACTGAAGGTCACTGAAGGTCACTGAATAAGCCAGTGAATAGCCTCTAGTTGATATCCAATTCCAAGTCATTGGTCACATTCACCAGCACCATTCATTGATACTCACCATGAAAACCATTGGTTGAGTTGGCCACCTTAAGTCATTTCACTATGGATGAATGTAACCTTAGACCTTAAAGATCTAGTCGACCCTTCCAGCCTGACCATATTGGTGTTCCATTGCATCAACACCTTTTGATACCTTTTCATACCTTTTGATCCCTTTTCATACCTTTTGACACCACCTTTTCATACCTTTTGATACCTTTTGACACCATTTGACACCATTTCATACCATTTGACACCTTTTCATACCATTGGATGCCCGTCACCACCTTGGCTAACAACCACTTTGAGCATGGAGCTTTCTCCCGTCTAGTTTACCCTTGTAAAGGGCTCAGATCCCAGTAACACAGCATCAATATTCTCCATGGCCATCACTGCTGTATAGTCAAAGTTCTCCACCGTCGAAGCTCCAATGTGAGGGGTCAAGATCACATCCTGACGGTTGAACAATGCCTCATGGATCTTGGGTTCTTGTTCAAACACATCCAAGCCTGCAAACACCACTTTACCTGAATTCAACCCATCCACCAATGCCTGTTCATCAATGATTGGCCCTCTACCGATATTGATGATACGGATAGGATTATGGAACTTATCAATGAGTTCTGCATCAATGAGATGACGGGTTTCTTTAGTCAAAGGACACGAAACAACCACCAAATCAGCAAATGAACATGTTTCCACAAGGCTGGAGTGGTAAGTAGCGTTATAACCCAAGTTCTGGTCTTCTTCAGTACTTAAAGGTGTACGTTTAACATAGTGGATGTTCATACCAATAGCACTCAAGCGGGAACCAATAGTCCGGCCAATATTACCAAAACCCACAATCACCACATTATGACCATTGGGATTATGGCATCCTCGACCTGCAACCACTTCACCAAATGAATAACTCCGAGTAGGATTCTGGTCCAAAACGGCATTTCCTTCCTCCGGATCAAATGGAGCATCGTGTAATGTCGCCCGGATCTTCACGGTATGATTTCTGCAGAGATCCATATTCCCAATAGAAATTGCAAAGTTCCGAAAGGCTGCCAAAGTATTGAAAAGTACCAAATCAGCCACTGGGCCTGCAGCGCCTGTGGATGGTACATTGGTTAAAGCAACTCCCCTATTGGCCATTGCTTCTCCATCATAAGAGTCATAACCAACGGAACAAATGGCCACGATTTTAAGTTGATCTCCTATACTGTTGACGAGTTCGTCCTGGAATCCTCCAACCAATGCAAAACCCAACCACGCGCCGTAAATGGCCTCCACGTCATAGTATTTCGTTTGAAGATCTTGTACCACTTCTTCTTTTGACGTGGGTAATGTATACTTAATGCATTTGTACTTTTGGAAGAAAGCTTTATATTGCGGGAGGTTTTCGTTGAGGTCGCCAATGAAGAGGACTTTGGATTTCATGGTGTGAGAAGTAGAAAGGTGATACTTTCAGCCGTTCGCACTAAAACTGTTAACCGGCGCTCTGAAACCCGTACACTTGGAATATATAGAAAAAAAAGGCTCTGTGCGGCAATTAGAGATATTTGCAGCCAACTCAATATTTAAAGACATTTGGTAGTAGTAGCTTGTATGGGTTGATTGAGAAGAATAGCCATATTAGTCAAGAACAAAAAAATACACTGGAGGATTCTGTGTCTGATTGAGGGCTTGTGCGAACCAACAGTTGAATGAGGGTGTCAAAAAAAAGACGGCCTTGGTTTAGCAGGGGGAAGTGGTCCTTATATACCCAAGCATGCAATGTAATGCATAATGTTGCAGGCGCCTTGCAAACGGGCATATGTATGTCGTGCTGCAAGAAACCGTTGAAAGCGAGAGCGCAAAGTCGGGCGCAAAGTCGGGCGCAATTTCGGACGCAAGGAGGCAGACATTTTACCTCAAACGCCTATAAAAGGCCTTGTTCCCCTTCCCATTATTGAGGAGGTGTAAAATTTGAGACGTCGTCACGTGTACTCATACTAAACGCCAAAGCAGGTTCTATCAAGCACTCAAAACTTAATGACGTCAGATTTCAAGAAAGCTAAATCTCTACCTTCTTTAATTGGATCCAAAGATTTCTATACATATCAAACACAAAGATTTTCTGGAGCTGAATATGTCAAATTTGAATCCCAAAGAATGAAACTGAATGAAACTGAATGGTTCAGAATGTGATGGGGATGTATCTAAGTCAAACTTCAGTCAAAGTTGAGTCAAACTTCAATCAAAGTTCAGTCAAAGTTCAGTCAAAGTTGAGTCAAAGTTCAGCCAATTTACAGCCAAATTTACCGCCAATTTTTACCGCCAAAGTTAAGCCAAATTTCAGCCAAATTTTACCGCCAAAGTTAAGCCAAATTTACCCCCATATTATTTGTGGATTTACCCCCATATTATTTGTGGATTTACAACCAAAATATTTGTGGATTTACAACCAAATTATTTGTGGATTTACAACCAAAATATTTGTGGATTTACATCCAATGATTAAGGGGTAAGGACAAACACGTGATCACAAGAAGTGCGATTGAAATCCATACATTGCTAACCTTATCTTTCGCATCAATCAGTCTCCATCAGCATCCGTGCATTTATGGAGGACAGGCACTTTTCTCAGGCATATTAATGAGCAAGCTGTGATTGGCCTGTCAACAGAATGAGTCACCTGACGCGCGAGGTGAAAAAAGATAAAGCCGGCGCAAGAAAGCGAAAAAAAAGAAAGCGAAAAAACCCATATCCCCTCGTCCAGCAAAATGAAGTTGACCAAATATGGGGCTCGGGCTTTTTCAAGCACGGCATGTTCGCTTCAAAAGAACTTGAACAAATATTCTTCAATTGTCACTCAAGATATGTCACAGGGAGCATCGCAGGCCATGCTCTATGCTACTGGATTCACTGATGAGGACTTTTCAAAAGCCCAAGTGGGTGTGGGATCTGTTTGGTGGACAGGAAACCCTTGTAATATCCACTTGATGGACTTGAACAATGCGTGTACGGAATCTGTTAACAAGGCCGGGTTAAAGGCTATGCAATTCAACTCTATTGGAGTTTCCGATGGTATTACCAATGGAACTGAGGGAATGAAGTACTCGTTGCAATCGAGAGAAATCATTGCTGACTCTTTTGAGACTATGATCATGGCTCAGATGTACGATGGTTCCGTGGCCATTCCTTCTTGTGACAAGAATATGCCTGGTGTTCTTATGGCCATGGGAAGACACAACAGACCTTCGCTCATGGTGTACGGAGGAACTATTCTTCCTGGAGCCCCTGGATGTGGCGTTTCTGCTGAAATCCCAGAAAAAATCGACCTTATCAATGCGTTCCAATCCTATGGTCAATTCTTATCTAAGAAGATCACCAATGAACAACGTTTGGATGTTGTCAGAAACGCTTGCCCTGGTCCTGGTGCTTGTGGTGGTATGTACACTGCCAACACCATGGCTTCAGCAGCAGAGGTGATGGGAATGACATTGCCATACTCTTCGTCTGCTCCAGCTGTGTCCAAGGAGAAGGCTCACGAGTGTGCCTCGGTTGGAGAGGCCGTCAAGAACTTGTTGAAGTTGGACTTGAAGCCCAAGGAGATCATGACCAAGAAGTCGTTTGAAAATGCCATCACCTACATCATTGCTACCGGAGGATCCACCAATGCCGTGTTGCATATCATAGCCATTGCATCTTCCGTGGGCATTGAAATCACTGTGGACGATTTCCAAAGAATCTCCGACAGCACGCCTCTCTTGGCCGATTTCAAGCCTTCTGGTAAGTACGTGATGGCCGACTTGCAATATGCTGGTGGAACTCCAGCTGTCATGAAGATGTTGCTTGCAGAAGGCATGATTGACGGAGACCAATACACGGTCACCGGTAAGACGATCAAGGAGAACTTGAGCAAGGTTCCAGGGTTGCCTGAAGGCCAGGATATTGTCAGACCCGTCAGTAACCCATTGAAGCCCAATGGACATTTGCAAATCTTGAAGGGATCTTTGGCACCAGGATCGTGTGTGGCTAAGATCACTGGAAAGGAAGGAACCTACTTCAAGGGAAAGGCACGGGTGTTTGACCGTGAAGATGCATTCATCACCGCCTTGGAAGCCGGAGAGATCAAGAAGGGTGAGAAGACCGTATGTGTCATCAGGTACGAGGGACCAAAGGGAGGACCAGGTATGCCAGAAATGTTGAAGCCATCTTCAGCTTTGATGGGATACGGATTGGGCCAAGACGTGGCCATGATCACCGATGGTCGGTTCTCCGGAGGATCTCACGGGTTCTTGATTGGGCATGTGGTACCAGAGGCTGCCGTGGGAGGCCCAATTGCGTTGGTCAATGATGGAGACGAGATTATCATTGACACGGAAAACAATAAGATTGATTTGATGGTGGATGAAAAGACCATGGCCGAGAGAAGAAAGAAATGGGTGGCCCCAGAACCAAGGTACAAACGAGGAACCTTGTTTAAGTTCTACAAGTTGGTCACTGACGCGTCCAAGGGCTGTGTCACGGATATCTAAGGAAGAGGAGAAGAGGTTAATAGTCAGTCATGGCTTTGTCGGATACAGGAGAGATGGTTAGGTGGTTCTGATACAGGAAAGATGGTCAGGTGATGCCGATACAGGAAAGATGGTCAGGTCAGTCCAATACAGGAAAGATGGTCAGGCAGTCAGAGTGACTAGTTTGGCATGACCACAAGGCTACTCTAGAACTTGGCATGGCCCAAACAATGGAGGAACAAAAGTCTTAAGACAATGGCACGTTGCAACTTTCGTTGAATAATAAATCATCAAAGTGCATCGTCCATCATACAATGGCCTGCTGTATAGTCCCGAAGGACTGCAGCAGCAATAATCATACCAGCATTAATACGTCCAATGAACGGATGCGCATTTCAAGAGTAGAGCAATGGAGAGGAAACAGAAATTAAAATATGATGAATCTGAATTGGAAATGGGAAATGGAGTTTCTAGAATTATTAATGGTATGGGAGTCGGAGTCATGGATAATTACTCAGTACCATTCTGTATACAGTACCATCCTGTATATAGTATTATTCTATATACAGTACCACCATATATACACTCCCATTCTATATACAGTACCACCACTTAACATTATTCTCTAGAATTAAAGGGAGTAAAAATGAGTGGAGATGAAAGGGCGCGGAAAAGTCTCAATCGGGTAATCAGGACTGTATACAGTAGTGGTATATGCAGGACGGAGATTTTCCAATTATCCACGTGACCACGTCAGTTCGATTATATGCACTCTCTTTATCTTGGTCAATTTCCAAATCTCAAGTCTTCAGTAAATTGGAATTTGATTATAAGAATAAATGGGAAGGTTTTGAAAAAGACTCATAAAAGAGTAAAAGTGATCAAAAATGACAGAAATTAGAGTAAAAATGATAAAAAATGATAGAAATTAGAGTAAAAATGATACAAAATGATAGAAATTAGAGTAAAAATGATGAAAAATGATAGAAATTAGAGTAATAATGATGAAAAATGATAGAAATTAGAGTAAAAATGACTCAAAAATGGCTAAAATGGACTCAAAATCGACTCAAACGAGTGAAAATCGACTCACAACGACTAAAAACGACTAAAAAAGACTCAAGAACGACTGAAAACGACTTAGAACAAACTAAAATCATTCAAAATCGAGCAAGAAAGACGCAAATCCCAGTAAAAACGACTCAAGAACGACTCAAAAGCGATTAAAACGGACTCAAAAGCGATTAAAACGACTAAAAATGGTTCAAAAACGATTAAAAAACGATTAAAAAAACTCTAAATGACTCAAAACCGAGTACAAACGACTCAAAACGACTAAATCTCGACTCAAATCCGACAAAAAATGAGCAAAAATGACAAAAAACGACTCAAATCTGACAAAAAACGAGTAAAAACGACTCAAAACGAGTAAACGGAACTAAAATGATTCAAAACCAGGTAAAAAAGACTAAAAAAAGACTCTAAATCACTCAAAACCGAGTAAAAAAGGCTCTAAACCGAGTCAAAAATGACTAAAAACGACTCCAAACGACTAAAAACGACTCCAAACGACTCCAAACGACTCCAAACGTCTAAACCGACTTGAAACGACTAAACGACTAAACGTCTAAACTTTAAAACTTTAAACTTTCAAACCGACTTGAAACAAACCTCGTTCCTTTTCCATCCATTAAAGTCTTTGTAAGATTCAAAAGTATATACAGTCCATGGAACATCTTACGATAAAACCCCCAAATCATCTTTTATAAATTCCAAACTTGCTTTAACCATTTCTATTAATTCCAAGAATTCTTAAACAGACAATTTGAATTTTCTTAAATCGTTTAATTCTGAGTTTCAAAAAACCCATGATTTGAAGAAATCAGTCCCCATTTTTAAGTTTCAATAAAGAAATTGAGGAGAAATGAAGAAAATGAAGGAGAAATTGAGGAGAAATTGAAGAAAATGAAGAGAATAAAGAGAAAATGGAGGATTTCTTATTTTGGTCAATATCAATTTTCAATTCAAAAAATGGTCTATGGAATTGTATTTGGTTATTTCTCAAGGTTTCTTAGCAGTGTACAAGAGTAGAATGTGTTTGGCGTGGAGCTCAATGTTCCATACCCTGGCATGCAGGTGGAATGGTCGTTTACCAATCTTCGTAATCCAGGAGAAATCGTTGACATCTTAGTTCTGTGTATTGTGGATGCAAAGTAATACCAAGAAGCTCTTCTTTTCACTAGGCTTACCTCCCGTAAAACTTGTCATGGACTCAAGGAGCGGGATCTCCTTTTATATGGATGTTTCCTTTTCTCTCGTTAAATCTCCAAAGATACATTTAAAGAGTAACCATTTCATCTCAATCAGTCATACCAAAACGTCACACTGAAACCTCAGAGAAACCTCAGACCAATACTTCCTTAGATCGATTCCGCTTAGCACTGTTATTGTTTCATGTGGAACTGTATATTCACCCATACGACATGTCTCACATCTCACTTGTTCAACACCCTTTCCGGATTGAAAGCTAGAGTTGTTAGTCGTGGGTAGAGCGCATTGTTGAATGTATGACCCTTGTTGAATATATGAGAGTCGCACGTCAGATACGTACTGCATATTAATATCAAACGTACTGCATATTAATGTCAAAAGGCCAGTATGCAGGAGCACCACATGAACCAAATCGTGGTCTCTTATATGCATGTGGCCCCTATATTAGAACTTAAGCAGAGCTGGAATGTATAGACAAAGTTATATCAGATGTATTCGAATAGTGTGATTTACCTTAGAGGGATTCCTAGAGATTTCATCTAGTGGGGCGAACCTCATAGTTCTTATGTACTACTGGGTTCAGTTCAGAGACTTGAACAAGAAGGTCATCGAGTTCCAAAGATCTTTTGTGGTGGAGTTGCGAAAACTCGACGAGTTCGAACGCCTGTACACTTTCCTTATGCTGCTTCTTGACAAGCACAAAATCGAAGCTGTCATTTATCTTTACTCCGACGAACAACAAATTGGTCCACAGTCCGAGATCGACGTGTACCTGCAAAACGCTGGACTTTTGGAGGCTAGAACGCTACTCTTTTGAAGGCTAGAACGCTGGACTTTGCCGACAATACCGAATCCTTGAACACCAAGAAGTCGGACTTGAAGCAATTCAAGTACACCATTCAGGCTGTCCAGAAATTCATTCATGAAAACGGACGGCGTGCTTCCGAAAACCACGACGCTGATGCCCGTTTGTCTCAATTGGAGCATGGGGGTGCCACTGACTTCCATGCCCGCTTCATTACTGGTGTTATTGATAGATCCAAGGTCGCTACTTTGCAGCAGATCTTGTGCAGAATTTTGAGAGGTAACTTATACTACTACACTGAGGAGTTGCCAGAAGCGGTCTATGACCTGAAGACAGACTCTTGTGTCAACAAAAATGTCTTTATTATCTTCTCTCATGGTTCGTTGATCTACCAGAGAATTAAGAAGATTGCCCAGTCTTTCGAGGCTGACTTATACGATGTTGACCTCTGTCCATCTTTGAGACAGGAGCAATTGGCTGATGTGGCTGTCAAGTTGGCAGATATCTCCACTGTCTTGCTGCAAACCGAACTCGCTTTGAACTCGGAATTGGTGGCCATTTCCAGAGACTTGAGCAAGTGGTGGGAGGTGATTGCCTGAGAAAGGGCCATGTACAAGACCATGAACCTTTGTGACTACGATGGCTCCAGAAAGTCCTTGATTGCAGAAGGCTGGGTACCTTCGGATGAAATTGACAATTTGACTGAGTGTGTGAAATCCATCAACTTGTCTATCCCCACCATTGTCAATGTGTTGGAGACCAGCAAGACTCCCCCAACTTTCCACCGCTCAAACAAATTTACGGCTGGCTTTAATTGCTCGCCGTAGCGACCAACTAATAGCAAGCATTGACTGAACAACAAGAATTGACTGAAACAACAAGCATTGATATGCATGCAATAGCGAGCATGTTGTGCACTAGAATCCACTTATCATTAAGTATTGGATTCTGGCGCAGTTAGAATTATTCCAAACACCCTAAAGGGACACGCTGCGACTACAGAAGAAGAGGCTAATCGAACAAGGTCTTACAGAGATTGAATCAGCTCAGTTAAGGAGAGGAAATAGCGATTTCCTAGTGTTAGTTTAGAGATTGGTCTGAACATAAATAACTGAAGTGGCAGCTAAAGTGTCACGCTGACGAGAGTACAAGAGAACGATTACGTAAGAGTTCCAGCTTATGAACTAACTAAGGTACAAAGTTCAACACACTGCATATTAAACACATAAGTTTAGTATATAGGAGCAGCAGATGAAATTATACAAAAGAACCGCAGCAAACTGGAAATGGACCCGGCCATATATATTGGCATCATACATAAGGATTACTTCTATATTGGCATCATAGATACAATCCAAGGTTCTATTGATTAGCCATTATATTCCTTTGAAGGTTCTTTATTTTTACCATTTATTTCCCAGCATTCTATTCCATTCCTATTCGATATATTTCTATTTTATACTTAGCTCCTATTGTTGCTTATGGATTGATATCAATGAATTCTTTTATCACCCTAGATTTGCATTTAATGTGGCATTCAATGATGATTGATATTAGTTGCTATTCATACCTTTTGATTTCGAAATCTTTCTACATGACCATATGTTGGTGCATATTCCAAGAACCAAGGTTAATAACCACTATATGTTAATATAGTTTGAAATCTTCAAGAAATAGAACTTTGAAATCTTCTAGAAATAGATACTTGGCTTATCGGATGCAAGAGAAGGAGCATCCAAAAGACATCTCTGGAGAGAGCCTTTGTACAGAGTCATTGAAGAAGGGATCAGAGGCATATAACAGATCCTTGAGAATCATGGATGAGGGAGTAATTAGAATGGTCGGAGGATGAGTTCCAAAGGAGACTCGAGCCGTGGATCCAGGTCAGTCATTGGGCCATAAAGCGGGGTTCCCTGGATATAAAGCGGGCCCCACTTTTTAAAGGTATTGAAAAGTCTAATTATATAAGAGACTGAAACAGTTGTAAATATAACTAGCTTAAGAAGAGAATATAAAGGACAGAGACTTTTCGGAAGTACTGTACCTATTAGAGTTATTAAAGACCAATGAGATTGGTGTTCCTGTTTGGCGTGGAGCTCAATGTTCCATACCCTGGCATGCAGGTGTAGTGGTCTTTTATCAATTGTTATAATTTAAAGAAGTACTCATCTTTGAGTTCTTTGTATGGATGCCAAACTTGGGAATATCCATAACCAAGCTTACCTCCCGTAAACCTCGGGGAGATCCGAGAGTGCACTTTATACGTTTCCTTTCTGGACCATTCTTTCTGGACGATAAAGTAGTTACTCTTCAATCTCCATACATACATTCAAAAGTAACCTTTCATCTCAAACATACAAAAGCCTCAGACCAAAGCCTCAGACCAAACCCTCAGACTGATACCTCCCCCTGATTTTATGGAGCAGCTTTTTGCTTCTTCTGGAACTGCATCTTGACGTTCTGATATCCAACATCTCTTCTGTTCAACAGTCAGTAGTCTGGATCAATAGTCAGTATAAGAAGTCAGTACTAGTAGTCAGTATAAGAAGTCAGTACTGAGTACTAGTAGTCAATAGTACTAGTAGTAGTCAGTAAACGCAGTACTAGTAGCAGTAGCAGTAGCAGTCAGTAGTCAATAATAGTAGTCTTTATAGTAGTAGTCAATAGACCATTATAGTAGCTGTAGTAGTATTAGTCTGTAATCAGTATAAGAAGTCTGTACTAGTAGTCTGTACTAGTAGTCTGTATAAGAAGTCTATAGTCAGTAGTACTAGTCAGTAATCAGTAATCAGTAATCAATATAGTAGACTTAAGGAAGACTTAGTCTGGAATAGTACTAGTCAATAGGCAATAGTACTAGTCAGTAATAGTAGTCTGTATAGTACTAGTCAATAGACAATTATAGTAGCTGTAGTCACTACTAGTCAATAATAGTCAGAGAAGTCAATCAGTCAGACATGATTGGTAGTAGTAGTCAGTGTTGGGCTTTGTTCTAGTGTTTCCAAAGGGAGGTACCAGGATGGAATGGTGTTCCAGTAATTCTTTAATTTAGAGATATCATTGTCATAGTTCTTTGTATTGTTTTGGTAAAGTAATACCAGGAATATCCGTAACTAAGCTTACCTCCCTTAAACCTCCCTTAAACCTCCCTTAAAACTCCCATAAACCTCCCGTAAAACTCCCATAAACCTCTCTTAAAACTCCCGTAAACCTCCCGTAAAACTCCCGTAAAACTCCCGTAAACCTCCCGGAAACCTCCATAGACTGAAGGCTGACTCAGGCTGACTCAAGGAGAGCTCTTTATATGTTCCCATTCTGGGCATAAAGTAGTTACTGTTCAATTTCCAAAGATACATCTAAAGAGTAACCATTTCATCTCCTATTCATACAAAAACCTCAGACCAATACCTCTTGCATCAATACCTCACCCCAATACCTCTTGGATTGATTTCATGCACCACGGCATAGCTCAAGACGTTCTTAATGATGGCCTATTGTCAGAGACGATATTGGAAGTTTGTTTGCCCATAAAATATACCACCCCATTTTAACGTCTTTTAACGTCTTTTTAAAGTCTTTTAAAGTCTTTTTAACGTCTTTTTAAAGTCTTTTTAACGTCTTTTTAACGTCTTTTTAAATGTCCAATGGGTTGCATCCAACAGTTCCTTACCGAAGTTTCAAAAGCTCAATGTCTTTCTTGTAGTTAATATAATACCGTCTTGGAGATAGTAAAACAACGTCTTGTAGTTAGTAAAACAACGTCTTGTAGATAGTAAAACATCGTCTTACAGTTAGACATGGGAATAGAGACATGAAACTTTTCCAAGAACGAGAGTTTTTCATTTGCAATTTGTATATTGATCTATGCTTGATTTCGGACATCTTTCTGTTCAACAATACTAATATTAAGAGTAGTATTATTAAGAGTAGTAATATTAAGAGTATAGTATTATTAAGGGTAGTAATATTAAGAGTAGTAATATTAAGAGTAGAGTAATATTAAGAGTAGTAATATTAAGAGTAGTATATTAAAAGTAGTAATATTAAAAGTAGTAATATTAAAGGTAGTAATATAGGAAGTAGTATAGTCCTATTAAGAGTAGTCATATTAAACAGTATAGTAATATATGAAGTAGTCATATTAAAGTAGTCATATTAAAGTAGTCATATTAAAGTAGTATATTAAAAGTAGTATATTAAGAGTAGTATATTAAAGAGTAGTTGTTTGGCGTAGTTCATGTTCCCATACATTAGTACCCGGGTGGAATGGTCTTTTATCATTTTTGAAATTCAAGATATAGTAATCATCTTTGTTCTTTATATTGGGATTGCAAAACTAATACCAGGACGTTTCCCTATTCACCAAGCTTATTCGCTTCCCAAGAACCTAAGGAGCGGGATCTCCTTTTATATGTATGTTTCCCATTCTGGACCATGGTTACTGAAATCTTCATACATATATTCAAAGAGTAACCGTTCATCTCAGCGTGCATACCAAACGTCAGACTGAAACCTCAGACTGAAACCTCTGACTGATCCCTTTGGATCGATTTCATGGACCACACTTATTGTTTCATTAGGAAATCATATTGATCTATGCTTGATTTCGGACATCTTTCTGTTCAACTTTACTAATATTAAGAGTAGTAATATTAAGAGTAGTAATATTAAAAGTATAGTAATATTAAGAGTAGTATATTAAAGAGTAGTATATTAAAAGTAGAGTATTATTAAGAGTAGTAATACTAAGAGTAGTAATATTAAGAGTAGTATATTAAAAGTAGTATATTAAAAGTAGTATATTAAGAGTAGAGTATTAAAGAGTAGTTGTTTGGCGTAGTTCATGTTCCCATACATTAAGCCCTGGATGTAATGGTCTTCTATTAATTGTTATAATTTAAAGAAGTACTCATCTTAGAATTGTTTATATTGTGATTGCAAAACTTAGGTATATCCTTAGCTAAGATTACTTTCCGTAAAACTCCCATAGACTCAAGGCTGACTCAAGGCTGAGTCAAGGCTGACTCAGGCTGAGTCAAGAAGCACGCTTTATATGTTTCCTTTTCTGGACCATAAAGTAGTTACTCGTTAAATCTCCAAAGACCCAATTCTTCCGATTCTTCAAGCTCCTTGGATATTATATCCTTGGCTCGATTCTATAGAGTATCTTCTCATATCTGGAAACTACATCTTGATCTAGGTCAGATATCTAACATCCCCTGTTTAACAGTCAATAGTCAATAGTCAGTCATCAATACTTAGTGCTAGTCTGTAATCCCTACTAGTGATCAATAATAGTCGTACTAGTCTGTAATCAGTACTACTAGTAGTCAATACTACTAGTAGTCAATACTAGTAGTAGTCAATACTAGTAGTAGTCAATACTACTCAGTAGTCAATACTAGTAATCAATACTAGTAGTAGTAGTTAGTAGTCAGAGTCAATATCAATAATAGTAGTCTATAGTAGCAGTAAAAAATAGTATTCATTGGTACCAGTATAAGAATCAGTACTAGTAGTCACGGCTCAATAGTAGTCAGTAGTCAGTAGACGATTCAAAGAGTACTAGTAGTCAGTAATCAATAATAGGTAGTACACAGTAACGAGTATTTAGTAGTACTAGCCAATAGTCAGTAGTCAGTACTAGCCAGTACTAGTCACTACTAGTAGTCAGTATAACAAGTCAGTAGTCTATAATAGTACTCTGTAGTCTGTAATCAGTAGTCTATAATAGTAGTCTGTAATCAATATTGGTCAGTAGTTAGTAGTAGTAGTCTGTACTTAGTACTGGTTGTCAATTGGCAATCGTACTAATCAGTAATCACTAATAGTAGTCTGTAGCCAGTACTAGAAGTCAATAGGCAATAGTACTGGTAGTGTGTAGTCTGTAATAGTCTGTAGTAGTAGTTGGTAGTAGTAGTCAGTAATCAATAATAGTAGTAGTAGTTGGTAGTAGTAGTCAGTACGCACTAAGAGTAGTAGTAGATTCAAGGAGTACTTTGTCTGTAGTAGTCGGTACACCGTACTAGACACTAATCAATAGTCAGTAGTCTATAAGAGTAGGCAATAATCAGTACTAGTCTGTAGTCTGTAGTACTAGTCTGTAATCTGTAGTGTGTAATCTGTAGTGTCTAGTCAGTACTAGTAATCAGCTCTAGTAGTAATCAGTCTAAGAAGTCAGTAGTAGCTGAATCAGTAGTAGTCAATACTAGTAGAATCAGTGTTGGGGTGGTTCTTCATCGTTCCAAAAGTGGTTTCAGAGTATACGAATCTTCCATCAATTCATGTAATTCTAGAGCTATGGTTCTCATCTCGGTTCTTTATATAGTGATTGAACAGGACGTTTTCCTTGAACTAAACTCCTTCGTTTTCCGTAAACATAAATTCTCTCTTGCTTATGTATTTCTTTCTGGACCGTAAGATGGTTTTTCTTGAAATCTCCAAAGATGGATTAAAAGTTACCTTTTCATCTTGATACGGTAGACCAACCTCTTTCCTCTTGGAAGAAACCTCCTTAACCAAACGTCATGGAAGAACCGTCTTGGAAGAACCGTCTTGGAAGAACCGTCTTGATGGATTTCATGGAAGAACCGTCTTGATGGATTTCATGGGTTCATTTAAACTGTATATAATCTATATGATTTTAAAATCTCCACTATTGAAAATATGGGTTACTCATTTCAATTCATTTTCAATTCATTTCAATTCATTTACTGGTTAAATATGAGTTTCAAAACGCGCGTCTTGATGAAAACAATCCACACTTTTGGTTTCAATAAATGGAAAATAGAATAGAATAGAGTAGAAAAAATAGAAAATAGAATAGAAAAAATAGAGAAATTGGGATTTGTAAGGGTCAATGTGCAGTTTCAAATAAAACAAGAAGTTGCGATGTGAAATCGACCCAAGTATCGACCCAAGTATCGATCCAAGTATCGGTCTGAGAGTTTGGGCTGAGGAGTTTGGGCTGAGGAGTTTGGGCTGAGGAGTTTGGTATACACTTTTAAAATGAAACGTTACTTTTAATATATCTGGAGATTTAAAGAGTAACCATTCACCGGTCCAGAATGGAAACATATAAAGAGTAATCTCCTTGACTCAGCCTGACTCAGCCTGACTCAGCCTGACTCAGCCTGGAGTTTAAAGTCCCATTAATTGGTCAAAAGGAATATCCTGAATTGCATTCTTTCATTTGTACACTATAAGATATACGACTAGGTGTCTTGTGGAATCATCAAGTACTCAGAATGTAGACTTGGTCCTGTCTATAGTCAGTAGTCAGTAGTCAATGGTTAGTAGTCAATGGTCTGTAGTCTGTAGTCTGTAGTCTATAGTCAGTAGTCAGTCGTCAGTAGTCAGTCGTCAGTAGTCAGTCGTCAGTAGTCTATAGTCAATGGTTAGTAGTCTATAGTCAGTATTCTATAGTCAATGGTTAGTAGTCTATAGTCAGTATTCTATAGTCAGTAGTCAGTAGTCTACAGTCAATGGTTGTTGAACAGGCGAGGATGTGAGACATGTCGCATGGGACATATGCACTTTCCAGATGAAACAATAAGAGTGCTACCGGAATCAGGAGGAGGTACCGATCCAAGAGGTTTTGGTGTAAAGAGGTTTTGGTGTAAAGAGGTTTCAAGGAAGGGGCTACGAAATGTATGCCGTACATTCTATTCCTGGACGATTTGAAGGAGTGACCATGTTACGCCCAGAAAAGGAAAACATATAGAGTGGTCTCTCTGGTCTACCAGAGGTTTACAGAGGTAAGTCTAGTTTGGATCTTCCCAAGTTTAGCATCCACAATACACAGAACTAACATGTCTAGTATTTCTCCTGAATTACAGAGATTGGTAAACGACCACACACCGGGGTGCCAGTGTATGGAACATTAAGCTCCAAGCCAAACAATGGTCAGTAGTCAATGGTCAGTAGTCAATGGTTAGTAGTCAGTAGTCTATAGTCAGTAGTCTATAGTCAATGGTCTATAGTCAATGGTTAGTAGTCTATAGTCTGTAGTCAATAGTCAGTGGACAATAGTCAGTGGACAATGGTCAATGGTTAGTAGTCTATAGTCTATAGTCTATATTCAATGGTCAGTAGTCTATAGTCTATAGCCAGCAGTCTATAGTCTATAGTCAATGATCATACTAAACCCTGCTTAAGCAGTAGTATGTGGTATACCTTCAGTGGTTTAGTATAGCCTGGTAGTTCTATAGTGAGAATAGAGTGTTCGTGGAATATGTAGTCAAGTGTTGGTAGAGTGTTGGTGGAATCTGTAGTAGAGTGTTGGTAGAGTGTTTATATACCGTAGATACTCCCATATTTCTATGGCTAAGATCATTGGCTTGGAATCTCTTACAATCCACTACCAATGGTGCAAGTACATATGAACTTTCCGTTGGCCATACCAAGTCTAAATCCCATTTCCCACCACTCAACGTTACTCTTGCCACTTACAGTATAGTGAGTACTCCCAATGTAAAGAATCAAGATGATGGTGATTTATTTCAAATTGAAACAATTGTCAAAGATCATGATTCTGGTAGAATCTATGGAACAAAGAATAGAAAAAAGAGAATAGAGAATAAAAGAAGAAAATGGGTTTTGAAGGTCTATAGAGAGTTTAGATGAACAGAATTGGTCCATGAATTGAACCAAGACGTATTAATCCAAGGAAGAAAGGAGCTAAAGGAGCTTAAAAGGAGCTTAAAAGGAGCTTAAAAGGAGCTTAAAAGGAGCTTAAAAGGAGCTTAAAAAAGGGCAAAGAAGGTCAAAGAAGGAGATTACAAGTGTATATTTAGAAATCCAGAAGGAATAGGTTCTTCTTTTGTTTACTAATGAAAAGCTTAAACCAAGAGAATCGTCTGGTCTTACCAGTCATAGCCATAAAGTAAGAACCTTAAAACACCATAAACACCATAAACTAAAACACCATAAACACCATAAACTAAAACACCATAAACACCATAAAATAAAACACCATAAACACCAAGATGTTCACCTCAGAGTGCTATAAAGAATTAACAATGACGTTTAATGAATGCATTGAAATCAAGAGTAGATGGAGAATTGAATAACTCCGAAACTCAAGTCCAAAGCCAATATGGATGAATAGACAATTTTATTGTAGTCTATAGAACAATAGGGATTGTAGAGTCTATAGAACAATAGGGATTGTAGAGTGAGAAATGGAGAGTTATTGAAAGAATGGTAGAGAATATTTGAACAATGCGTTTTGACAATGCACGACATTATGTTTTTAAGAATATGTGTTTGGTATATTCTTCTTGGTTCTTTTCATGTATGGTTGAATGCATAGTCAATGAATGAATGAATGAATGGTCTTGGAATAATGCTCTTGGAATAATGGTCTTGAAATAATGGTCTTGGAATAATGCTTTTGGAATAATGGTCTTGGAATAATAGACTGTAGTTTGAAATCAGTACATTATCTTTTCGTTGTTTAAATCTCCAATTCTCTTTCCAACCATACATTTTCACTTTTTCCTTTGAACTCAAATTGGTCTATAAGACTATGCAATTCTCTCTGTATAGTCAAGTATAGATGGACTGTATCATCTAGACTGTATCATCTAGACTGTATCATCTGGACTGTATCATCTGGATTGTATCATCTGGACTGTATAGTATAGATGGTCTGGTGACTGGGGAACAATGGGATTGGCCGTGAATGGATTGACATTCATTAACTATGCGTATTAATAACATTGATGTGTTGAAATGTAAGACGCATGTGATTTCGGACAAATTGATGATTTGTAAAGTTTCTGGGATTTCAAGTTTCTGGGATTTCAAGTTTTTGAACTTCTTAAAGTTTTGATGTTGATGTTGATGGTTTTGATTCCAATTCTGTATAATAATAAGTCATTATTTTCCCTTCTTATTGTCGTCTTTAATAGTCACATAATCTCATATTCGGATCTTCTCATCTAGTAGAATATCTAGCCGAATCACGTGGTCTATAATGTTTTCACATACTGTACATGACTGTACATGACTGTACATGACTGTACATGAATTCCATTATGTTGATATTGCATCAGGGCCTTGCCGAATTGGGTTGTTCAATGCGTATGCCAGCTCTATTGTTCCCACTTTATACTGATATCCACATATCCATACTTTCACTATTATCCACTATCTTTCTGTATTTCTGACTGTCTTTCTGTATTTCTGACTATCTTCCTGTCCTTGTGTGGCTTTGATTTCTGTCTCCATCGACTTCTGTGTCTCCCGTCTAATTCTCGTTTATCCTCTGTCTTGGGAAAATCACTAGTAATAGTTTTGTCCAACGTTTGTCTCCCTGTTGTCTTCTTTTGACTTCCTTTTGTCCCGATTCCATGACTGATATTAGTCTGTCCTATTTTTGGTTTTGAATGGACAAATTTGGTTGTTCTTTCGTACTGCTTCCCCGTCCTATTCTGTTCCGTCTTTTCCAAAGCTTAGGCCTAGCTCTATCTCTAGTTCTGTCCAACTCTAGTTTCACCAGTATTGGTTCTGTCTAGGGTGTATTCTATCCTAGTTCTGTCCCCTATACTGACTAGTGGATATTTTGTTTTCCCTGTTTTGCCTAGGCTGCTCTATTTGGAAACATGCTCCAATGGTACTCCTTCAAGTTATCAATCTGTAGAACTAGAGACAGTTAGACAGAAGGTAGCTCTGAACACTCCCAGAGACAGTACCAATACACCACTCAATAGACAGCTAGACAGCTAGACAACTAGACAACTAGACAACTAGACAACTAGACAACTAGACAACTAGACAACTAGACAACTAGAGAAGTAGATAGCTAGACAGAACTGAAATGGGACTGGATGATGAGTAGAAGTGATACCATTGTAAGTAGTCAAACCGTCTCAATAGGTTTGGACGGAAAGAAAAGGCCCCATATAATTTGTAAGTTCAAGGAAAACTCTGAAAGAATATTCTCATGGAAAACACCCATAATTCGTAGTCTCGTAGCATATACCAATCACAGAAGAGTGTTTTCAGAAGTAGTGTTTTGGAACATGTCATAGACTTTAGAAAAGTTGGTTGTAGGACTTCTGGATAGCTTGAACAATGGAGCTATACTTTGTTAGTAACCCCAATACTGTATGATGACCATGGGAGTCTGAGCTTATAGAGATGAAAAGCTCAGCCATGTTAATCATAAATGGTATCTTCCACCACATAACTCCAAGCCCCAATTCAGTCTTTCTGACTAGTCTAGTCAATTGGTCAAATCCACAAGAATAGTGATCTAGTGTAAACAGACCAGAATCATTCAAACAAGAAGTGTATGCGTCCAATAGTGAATATACTGGTGGTATAGTCGATGAAGCTGGTCAGAATCGTATAGTCATAACGCACCGACTGTTTTGAATAAGCCTGTGTATACAGACTAGACCAACTGATTTCCATAGTTATGCAAGAATCCAAACATGTAGCCAATTTTCAGACTGAAAAATAGAGACTAGTGTCGATTGGAAAGTATAAACTCCAGCTGTTCAGTAATCAGGAACATACTTCAATATGGAGTATATACACCAGTGGATTCCGTAGCCCAGTGTAGTTAGTAGTAGTGTAGTTAGTAGACGAGGTAATTTCTTGGAAGTCAGGCATTGCAGAAGTATGGTATATCAAGCCTGGAGTAGCCAATCACGAATATGGAATAGTCACTCTAGTGTAAAGTATAGCCATACACAACAAGTAATATACAAACCAGGGTAGTCAGGCATATAGTGCCCAGTGGATACACCAGAGTGGAAATAAACAAGCATAGTCTATTGGTCAGTCAGTATAGCCCGGAATCCGGCATATAGTGCAGGATAAAGTATACCTCGGTGTGGTATTTCAGACATAGTAGTAGTCTGGTATAGTAGTCCGGAATAGAATTCAGTATAGGATATACATACTGTGTAGTAATCAGGAGACTAGGCAACCAGCCAGTCACATCCATGTTAGTATGCAGTATTTTATCCTCAAACCAATAATCATAACGTTACAGCAGTAACCCAAAGTAGTAAACCAATACCGTAGTATCCCAATATGTTCAGTAGTGCAGTAGTAATCAGTCTCCCAAAGTAGTAGTCCATCACCCAAATTAGTAATTAGTAACCCCAAGTAGTCACCCAATGTAATCACTATCCCAAAGTAGTAATCAGAATCCCAATATAGTAACCCCAAGCAGTAGCCAATCTCCTAAAGTAGTCACCCAAAGTAGTCACCCTATGTAATCGCTATCCCAATTTAATAAATAGTAAAGTAGTAGTCATTATCCCAATCAAGTCAGTCTCCCAATGTAGTATCCCAAAGTAGTAATCAATATCCCATTATAGTAAGCCCAAGCAGTAGTCAGTAACCCAATGTAATCAATATCCCAATATAGTATCCCAATGCCGTAGTGTCCCAATGTATTCAGTAGTGGAGTACTAGTCAGTCTCACAAAGTAGTCACCCAATGTAATAACCCAAACTAATAAATAGTTAAGTAGTAGTCACTATCCCAATGCAGTAACCCCAAGAAGTAGTCAGTATCCCAATGAAGTCTCTGTCCCAATTACGTCAGAATCCCAAAGTAGTAACCCAAAGTAGCACCCCAAATAATCACCGTATGTAATCACTAACCCAATTTAGTAACCCAATTTAGGAACCCAATGCAGTAATCACTATCCCAAAGTAGTAACTCAATGCAGTAGTGTCCCAGTGTAGTCAGTAGAGGTATAGTAATCAATCTCTCAATGTAATCACTACCCCAATATAGTAATCACTATCCCAATATAGTAACCCCAATGTAATGACCCTATGTAGTCACTAACCCAATGCAGTAGTCAGTATCCCAATATAGTAAGCACAAGCAGTAGTCAGAATCCCAAAGTAGTAAGACAATGCCGTAGTATCCCAAAGTAGCAACGCCAAGCAGTAGTCACTAACCCAATGAAGTCAGAATCCCAATATAAAACCCCAAGTAGTAACCCAATGTAATCACTAACCCAATAATCACCCTATGTAATCAATCTCCCAAGTAATCACCCTATGTTATCAGTAAGCCAATGCAGTAGTCAGTATCCCAAAGTGGTAACCTAAAGTAGTAATCAGTACCCCAATATAGTAACTCAATGCCGTAGTAACCCAGTGTAGTCACTATCCCAAAGTAGTAACCCCAAGCAGTAGTCAGTATGCCAAAGTCGTAACTGAATGCAGTAGTAACCCAGCGTAATCAGTAGAGGTGTAGTGATCAATCTCCCAATCTAATCACTATCCCAATATAGTACCCCAAGTAATCAATCTCCCAATGTAGGAACCTAATGCAGTAATCTCTATCCCAAAGTAGTCACTCAATATAGTAATCACTAACCCAATATAGTAAGCACAAGCAGTAGTCTCTGTCCCAATGTAGTAAGTCAATGCTGTAGTATCCCAAAGTAGCAACGCCAAGCAGTAGTCAGTATTCCAATATAGAAACCCCAAGAAGTAACCCTATGTAATCACTAAGCCAATGCAGTAGACAGTATCCCAATGTGGTAACCCAATTACGTCAGTATCCCAAAGTAGGAACCCAATGCAGTAGTACCCCATAGTACCAACCCAATGCAGTAGTCAGTATCCCAATATAGTAACCCCAAGCAGTAGTCACCATCCCAAAGTAGTAACTCGATGCCGTAGTAACCCAGCGTAGCAACGCCAAGCAGTAGTCAGTATCCCAACTACGTCAGTATCCCAAAGCAGTAGTCAGTAACCCAAGTAGTAGTCAGTAACCCAAGCAGTAGTCAGTAACCCAAGTAGTACCCAAGTAGTACCCAAGCAGTACCCAAGTAGTAACCCAGAAATCACCCAGAAATCACCCTATGTCATCAACCCAATAAATTGTAAAATAGCAATATAAGCGGTTAAGCGGGATACTTGGAACAATGTCGCTTACAACATTTGATGACCCCCCATTGTAAGAAAAAAAAAAAAAAATAGCATAGGATGATACGCGGCTAACGTTGACATTGTATTAATAGACGATGATGAAAAAATCCATTGTTTGATTGGACAATGAGGAGGAAATGCCATTGTTTGATTGGATGAGAAAGAAGTGGATAGGGAGGCGAGCATATTGAGGAACCGAGAAGCATTGAGGTCTGGGCCTAGCGCGTCCTGCAGCTTGCGCCGCGCGGCTGTCCATTGCCGTGTCATGTGCATGTACCGCATAAAGATTCTAGGTGGTAGACATGGGGTTTAAACTATGGTAAAGTTGTTAGTATATAATTTATTTGTATTATACTTTTTAGGAGAGTCGAATTTAGCGTTTATAGAATACTAGAATTTACGAGTTATTTGAATACTACCGTTTTCCGTTAACTATGGCTGTATAGAATACTATAATTTAAAGGTTAATGGCCTTTTTGGGATGTATGGAATTCTTCTTGAGAGTTTTATGACATTTATAGGTTAAAAATTCATTTCTAATCAGCTGGGGATATTTTGAATTTCCAAAATTGGCCTGGATTTACTATTTTTATGGCCTTTTTTCATCAACTTACGTTTTGGTTCGAATTTCTCTAGGGTTTTACTCAAAGATTATACTGAAAAAGATCTTTGGAATAAGTCTAGACCTTTTCGGCTTCAATCTAGACTTTTTCCGGTTCATTTTGTCCCGTTTTTTCCAGATTGTCCCGTTTTGTCCAGATTGTCCAGATTTGTCCAGATTGTCCAGTGTTTTCCAGATTGTCCAAAAACTATCGGACAAAGTTCCAAATGCCACTTTTTGAAACTTCACTTGATTGGCTATAATTCTGAATACTTTAGACAAATTTGGACAAACTTTAGACTTTGGAAGAATGGAAGATTCGCATCAGTTTATGCAAATCTTTACGTCATGTTTTTTTAGGGGGTAGTGTTCGTGCCAAGAATCACCTGTTTTAGAATCTTTGGAGCTTTGATTTCCTTTTTGTATCTGGTATTTGGTCTTCTGTCTAATTGTCTAATTGTCTAACTGTCTAACTGTCTAATTGTCCACTGTCTAACTGTCTAACTGTCTAACTGTCTAAATATCTACTGTCTAACTATCTACTGTCTAACTGTCTAACTGTGTGCTGTCTATTTATGTGTCTCTAACTGTCTAGTTGTCGTCTGGTTAACTGTCTAACTGTCTAATTGTCTATTTGTCTATTTGTCTAATTGTCTAATTGTCTGCCACGTTATACAGAATCCATCACTTGTCTTTTTTCGATCCACAGTTACTGATAAACTTCAATTTCCCAAACATCATACCTTCTGTTTCCATAATCGGTATTTCAAATGACTCCTAGTGTCCAACTAACTGTCCAATTTTGTCCATTTCTGTCCATTTCTGTCCATTTCTGTCCAATTTTGTCCAATTTTGTCCATTTCTGATATTTAATCCACCAAAAAGACAACCACGTCTCGACTAAAAGCATGAATTCTGAATCTTAGACTGGATTTTTGACAAATCAAAGTTTTCTGGTCGACCCTCAAAATCGTCCTGGCTAAATATGCACCAAGACTTATTTGTCGAATTGTCCAGCACAATTTCCAGCCACTAAAACCTCGAGGCACAAGGCTTATCCTAGGCTTTTGTCTATCCCTCCATCTCCCTTGTCTTCTCTTTTTTCCAGGTTTTTTTCCCGTCTTTTGTCTTGTCTTGTCTTGTCTTTTGTCTTGTCTTTTGTCTTGTCTTCTGTCTTGTGTTTTGTCTTGTGGCTTTTTTCCCATCTTCTGTATTCTGTCTTGTCTTCTGCCATATCTCCTGTCATGACTTTTGTATTGTCTTGTCTTTTGTCTTTTGTCTTTTGTCTTTTGTCTTTTGTCTTTTGTCTTTTGTCTTTTGTCTTTTTTCCTAACTTCTGTCATGACTCCTGTCTGTCTTCTGTCTTCTCTTTTGTCCGTCTTCTGTCTTGTATTTGTCTTCTGTCTTCTATCTTCTATCTTGTCTTTTCTGTGTCTTTTCTTGTCTGTTGTCTTCTCTTTTGTCTTGTCTTTTCTGTCTTCTGTCTTCTGTCTTGTCTCCTGTCTCCTGTACTGTCTCCTGTCATGTGTTCTGTCCTCTGTTTTCGCGTCTGTCCTCTCGGCTGTCTTGTTTTGTCTTCTGTCTTGTCACTTCTGTCCTTTGTCTTCTTTGCTGTCCTCTGTGTCCTGTCTTCTCTCCTGTCTTGTCTTCTGTCTCCTGTCTTATCTTCTGTGTTGTCTTCTGTCTTGTTTTGTCTCCTGTCTTCTGTTCTGTCTTGTCTTCTGTCTTCTGTTCTGTCTCCTGTTTTTTGCCTTGTCTTGTATTTTGTCTTCTGTGTCCTGTCCTCTCTTCTGTCTTGTCTTTTGTCTTATCTTTTGTCCTCTCTTTTGTCTTGTCTCCTGTCTTGTCTTCTCTTTTCTGTCTTCTGTCTTGTCTTCTCCTTTCTGTCTGTCTTCTGTCTGTCTTGTGTCTGTCTTGTCTGTCTTCTGTCTGTCTTCTGTCTGTCTTTTGTCTGTCTTTTGTCTTTTCTTTGGACAATAATCCTGGACAAAAAGTAGCACTTCAAAAGTCAAGACACTCACTCCCAGTCCCCTCACGTCGGTCCAAATCTCAAGCCACTCCACTCATTTTCAACATCAAAATTCATGTGACTACTTTTTGTCCCCCTCCTGTCCAATCGGTTTTTTTGTCTTTGGATTATTGGACAAACTACCAAAACCATAGTTGTCAAATCAGGTCCATAAATTCCATGGACAATTTGGACTCAAAAAATCCAAGAATCTCCGCATACATTCTTCTTGAATTTTAAAGGGAAATCATCGCTTCATTCCAAAAAAATCCCCGTCTTTATACCTTGTGTCCTGCACAGTCACCCACTTTCACTACCCCGATTAAGTCTAAACCCAAGATTTCTCTCCGCTGACTTTTTTCCCGATTCGTTTTTCGTTCAATTTCCGGTTTTTTACCTTTCTTCGAGTGAATTTTCACCATCCCTTCATTCTCTTGATTAATTTCCATATATGGGGAGCTTTTTCCGGCTTAAAAAGCTCATTTTGGGTCCTTTTTATTGACATTTCTCTTCTAGATACCACCTTTTTGAAGAAGAACCACTACTAATCCCATAATTCCTTTCTTTTTAAGTTGTTAATGTCGTTTTTTCCTTATATAAAGTTTTAGAACTATACTCATTGATTTTTCATTGATTTTTCATTGATTTTGGCTGTTTTTTGACTGTTTTTCACTGTTTTTCACCGGTTTTCCACCACTTTTCACCACTTTTCACCCATTTTTACCAGTTTTTACCGCTTTTTCGCTACTCTTCTCATTAAATAAACCCATTTCTCATATTTCTTCACCAATTTATTCCTAAATTTGACGTCTACAGATGATGAAGAGTCCAGAAAAAGACCCTGGAAAGAGTCTATGGGTTTTTACTGGATAATAATGGTCACGTGAAGAACTGAATTCTTATTTTGAACGCTATGGATTAATGAATTTGAGCTCCAAAAGGTTCTTCATATTTCATAATCCATAATTTTCATCCACTGTTTCTTCAGTTCCCTTTGATCCTATTATTCTATTTCAAAGGGTTTCCCTTTTGTTTCAATAACTTGAACTTTTGAAAGAGAAGGAGCCGGTTTTTCAGGGTTTGACCTATTTTTTCGTGTTCTTCACCTTGTTTTATGGTATTCTAGCCTGTTTTTGGCTTAATTTCGGCCCGTTTTCCGTATTTCTAATTGGACTTTTATGGTTTTCACTTGGAATTTGGGTGTTCAGATGAGTTTTTGATGGTTCTGACCCATTTTTTGGTCATTCTGGCTCGTTTTTTCCACTTATTTCTGGATTCTGATTGTTTCTTTCGTTGAAAATCCAAATTTCCACTCCAATTTCACCGGAGTTTGGTCCCTTTAGAATCAATCAAGCCTTTTTTCCTTCTGCTTCTTGTAGAATTGTGTTCTGATTATAATGAAACCATGGATTATGAAGACGAATATCTATGAATTCTTTCCATTCTCCAATAATCCATGAATTCTTTGACTCATTAATGATTAACTCATGCAAAGCTTCATTTCTCATTGCTAACTATTTTACTCCATTTTTGTACCTTTGAATTCCTGCACTTTTCATTGTCAACCCCAACTAATCCTCCATTCTCCATTCTCCATTTTCCATTTTCCATCTTTCATTCTCCATCTTTCATCCTACAAATTATCCACTCCACCAGTCCAGTCTACTAAGTCCAGTCCAGTCTACCAAGTCTAGTCCACCTAGTCTAGTGTATCTAGTCTACTCAGTCTAGTATATCTAGTCTAGTCCAGCCAGTTTAGTCTATCCAGTCTAGTCTACTTAGGCCAGTCTAGTCTAGTCTACTCAGTCTAGTCTACTTAGGCCAGTCTACTTCGTCTACTAAGTCCATCTAGTCTAGTCTACTTATTCTAGTCCATCTAGTCTACTTATTCTAGAATATCCAGTCTAGTCTACTTCGTCTACTAAGTCGATCTAGTCCACCTAGTCTGGTTTAGTCCATCAAGTTTAGTCTACCAAGTCCACTCTACTCAGTCTATCCAGTCAAGTCTACTTATTCTAGTCTACTTAGTCTATCCGTCTAGTCTATACGTCTAGTCTATCCAGTCAAGTCAAGTCTAGTCTACTTATTCTGGTCTACTCAGTCTAGTCTACTAAGTCCATTTAGTTCAGTCCACCTAGTCAGTCTGGACTAGTCAGTCTAGTCTACTTATTCTATTTAGTCTAGTGAATCCAGTTTCTTTGCTGTACTTGATCTATCGAGTCTACTCCATCTTCTCCATCTACACCATTCAGTCCATTCAGTCTACTCAGTCCATTCAGTCCATTCAGTCTGCTCAGTCCATTCACTCTAGTTCACTCAGTCTAGCTGGTCTACTCTACTCAGTCTAGCTCACCTAGTCCACTCAGTCTACTCCATCTACTCAGTCTACTTTACTCAGTCTACTATACCTAATACATCTGGCTTGAATGGTCTACTCAGTCTAGTCCATAGTCTACTTCTTCTATCCATTAAAGTTCCTATACTTGGTCTACCATGAATCATAATCAGTGGCTAATCTGTTTTTCTACTTCACATAGTGGTTTTAGTATACTTGGTCGACCACTTGCTCCATTGATTAGTCATCAAATCCACTCCACTTGTTCTTTCCATTTTCGTCTACTCCACCTACACCCGTTGATCTTCCAGTCTTCCCAATCTTCCCAATCTTCCTCGTCTACTCCGCTTCCAGTCTTCCTGGTCTCCCTGCTCTTCCTAGTCTACCCAATCTACAGTCTACTCAACTTAGAGTCTACTCAACTTAGAGTCTACTCAATCTACAGTCTAGAAACTACTCCTGCTAATCTTCGCCTCTTCCTCTTCTACTTGGTTTTTTCAGTCTACAGTCTTCCTAGTTTAGTCTACTCCTCTCCTAGTCTACTCTACCCTTCATTTACTCTATGATGATTTCATGAATTGATAAAACCACCGTACCTCATTCCTATAATTCTCCCAAGACTATACTATTTACTCCTATAGATTACACGAAAAGAGTCACCGGAGAGGAAATCTTCAACTTACTAATTCCGGTGCAATACAAAATAGTCTCAGGTGGATCCCATTGATCCTTAATATAATGGTGATCTTTTTAGGTTTATTGTTAAGCACGGGACTCGGTGAGTCCACGTGAATTGTCCACCTGACAAACCCGTTGTACGGATTTGGGGATTTAATTGAATAGTTCCGGACTTTTCACTTCCAATTCATTTTTCCGTCTTGAAAATTCATCCTCGCTCCCCAAATTCTTTCTTTGATTTATCTTGTTTTACACCTGCCACGTCCCATTTTTCACTTGCTAGTGTTCTACTCCACACCTACTCCACGAATTTCTGCACGAATTTCTCCATCCAACTTCCATTTTTCCATCTTGAATCCTTAAGAATTGTCCACGAATTTGAACCTTCCAATTATAGTTCAATTCCACTCTTCATCGCTCAAATACTCACTATATAATCCACTGAAAAAACAGACCAATTAAATTGGCCCTTTTGCGTCCTCAAATTGTCTTCTATATTCACCATTTTATTTCCCAACTTTCTTCTTATGAAACCAATCCAAGCTTTTCTTATTTGCTTGCTTTTGTTCCGCATTTTGCTTTCGCTGCCCTGCAAATCATGCCACAATTCTTACCAATGGACTTCTGCTTATACTGCTGTACATACATTGGCGAAGAAAATCCCCGAGAAATCAAAAGAGGCATAAAATGGATTCTTCTTTAAATCTTTGCAATTGACTATGAACGCCAAATCTTTGTATTTGTTTCTGTACGAATTATGGCCATGAGCCCGGTGCTCTGCTATGCCTAGCCAAGATTAAAGTAGCCACGTTTCCCTTTAGGCATGATAATAAACTCAAATTTTATACTTGTAGTTGTTTCAAGTAGTCTCCAAGGTTATAGAGGCCATGGGTCCAAATTAGAGCCAAAAAGCCCCATTTAGAGCCTCGGGAGATTTGGTTATAGAGGAATATATAGGTTTACCCAAGCTCTAGAGCTCTAGGATTCAACCGAGTCAATTGCAGAGTCATATAAATGAATCCCGGGTGTTTTTCTTGATATTTCCAATCTCACATTTACCAATCCATTGAATTACCAGCCCTAGAACTACCAGACCTAGAACTACCAGCCCTAGAGCTATACCAATCCATGTTTAAATCCAGAGAGTTGGTTCTAAAGAGCTAGAACTATACAATCTTTAATACTGGTCCGTTTTCTCCAGAAAAAACCATCCCAAACTCTCCAGCTAAAGAGATGGACCAGTCTAGAGAAGCTAAAGAAGCTAAAGATGCTAGTCTATGGATGGGAATATATAAAGCTAAGGAGTTGAAGATTCTAAATGTTTCCATAAAGATCACAATGACAGATTATCTATAACCGATAATTGTACTGGCTCCATTTCAGCTCCACTCTTCCAGATATAAGTCTCCTCTACCATGGATCTAAACGGGAACTCCAGGACACCCAGACTTGTGGATTTGTTCTATACACCAAAGAGTCCTTTGAAGAAATCTTGGCATGGCTAGATTCATGGAAATTGCTTTGGAACACCTCTAGACATTTCACGTTTCCAATGGCCTGATTCTCCAATCACATTGTTAAGGCGAACTGTAGATTGAAGAGGTATCCAGACTAGGATTTACTCTTTTTTCAAAGTATATAATAGTGTAGAATGGAATAGAAATAGGCCTAGAGTTTCGGAAGAAAATTGGTCTACAAATTAGGATTTCAAAGTGATTTTAGGATATGGTTTCGGCCAAGAGTTCTTTTCAAGACCCAATTCAACTTTAAGATCAAAATTTAAAGAAGAAATTGATCCAAACTGTTTAAATTTCATTTTTAATGACTCATCTTAAGTTTTTTCCAGTCTCATGAGGAGTAGGCGATGGAAATAGACGATTCAGAGTGTCTCAAACACCAAAAGAGCTCAATCAGTAGGAAAAAAAAGGAGAAAAACCGTACAACAATGAGGAAAAGTGGAAAAGATGGAGAAAAGTGGAAATTATGGATTTAAATGAGAAAACATGGAAATTTCGGACAATTTCGGAGATTTGGATCCTCCATCGTTTGGTTGTTCCTAGAAATCGCTACAGTTTCTCCAGACGTTCAACCTATTTCTGCACTCAAGTCAAGATTTAACCGAGTAACAGAAAAAAGACACCAAGAAGAAAGAGACAAATTCAAATATAATATTATAACTTTTCTAAGTTTCCAGGAAATTCAATTCACGCACGGAACAAATGTCCATAGTGTCGCACCAGTATGGCTTGAAGTATGGATTTTTCATTGTACGGAAATCCGCTGACTTGTTTAAAATAAGAAGATCAGGCCATTCTATAGATGCATATGTTTTGAAAACACCGATTTTTTTTTTTCATTGTATGGTTTTTGGCCCGGAAAAGTGCCTGGAAGTCCGAAAAATCATCCTTTTCACTCCCCATCTCAGCCTGTTAACCCCAAACGTCACCTTTAGCTCCCAAAACTAAACATAGGCTTTTAACAGATGAATTCCATTTTTTTTGGTGTTTTATGTTTGGACAGTTTACGTGTATGAAGAGAATAACTGAGTCAATACCAACTCGTCATTTAAGAGATTCAATACTAATTCCACATTTCAGCAGGCTCAATAGGAATTCCACATTTAAAGAGATAAAAGGTCAATTCTTCATTTAAAGAGATTGAAACTCAATTCACGCCAAATTTAAACCAATGGTTTGAGCTTAAGTATCCCACCAATGAACCTTCTATGTTGAGTCTCACCTCCATTCTCCAGCTTCTGGACTTTACTACCACCAGGAAAAGTCAGTACATCTAGGATTATTCTAACTAGTAGTAGTACCAGAATAGTAGTATCAGAATAGTAGTACCAGAATAGTAGTACAGTCGTATATACTGGTGGAGGATTACTATTAGAAACATGGTTGTACAGCCCATCCATAGCCCTAGACTACTATTGTTGGTAGTACGAGTCGGTAGAAGTAGTAGTCAGTACACTAGTACTAGTAGTAGTCAGTACACTAGTACTAGTAGTAGTCAGTACACTAGTACTAGTAGTAGGAGTACTAGTACTAGGAGTAGGAGTACTGGGAGTAGGAGTAGGAGTACTAGGAGTACTAGTAGGAGTAGTAGTACTAGACGTATAGAGTAGTAGTAGGAGTAGTTCCAGGAGTAGTAGTAGTAGTAGACGTATATATATGTCCATGTGCTCGTGTGCATATGTTCATGTCCATATGTTCATGTATCCATGTGTGCACGTGCTAGTAGTACTAGTAGTCAGTAAGCACTAGAGGTATAGAGTAGTAGTACTACTAGTAGTAGTAGTAGTCAGTAAGTAGTACTAGTACTAGTACTAGTTGTAGGAGTGGTAGTAGTACTAGTAGTAGCAGTAGTACTAGTAGTACTAGTAGTAGCAGTACTAGTAGTACTAGTAGTAGCAGTACTAGTAGGAGTACTAGTAGGAGTAGGAGTTGTAGTAGTAGTACTACTCGTGGTAATAGTACTAGTAGTAGTCAGTAAGTAGTAGTAGTAGTCAGTAAGTAGTAGTAGTAGGAGTAGTAGTAGGAGTAGTAGTACTAGAGGTATACAGTAGTACTAGTACTAGAGGTATACAGGAGTAGTACTAGAGGTATAGTGGTGATGGTGATGGTGGTAGTCCTTCGCGTCATAACCCCAGCTTAGTGGAAGTAGCAGTACTAGGAGTAGTACTAGTGGTATAGACTAGTAGTACCAGATGTATAGACTAGTAGTAGTAGTTGTATAGACTAGCAGTAGTAGTTGTACTAGGAGTAGGACTAATGAGTGATGGATAGCAATAGTGGGTAGTGAGGTGATTAGCCACATTTACTCCAATTCAGTAGAAGGAGTAGAAGGAGTAGGAGGAGTTGGAGTTTGTACAGACTAGGAGGAACACGTTCTGTATAGTCGTAGTTTTGGGAGTATTCTTTGGAGTATCCTTTGGAGTATCCTTTGGAGTAGTACTACTAAACTGGAGACTTATTGGTCCGTACCCTCTTGTCCTCTAGTATCCGTCGTAGTTTAGTATCAGTCGTAGTATTGTAGTGGTAGTATTGTAGTATTGTAGTGGTAGTAGTATAGTGGTAGTATCAGTCGTAGTATAGTGGTAGTATAGTGGTAGTATAGTGGTAGTAGTGTAGTAGTATAGTGGTAGTATAGTGGTAGTAGTAGTAGTAGTGTAGTACCAGCACAGTTGGACAGACACCACTGAAGAGCTCTTGATTGGAAGACTAGTTTTACTAGTAGTGGTATTAAAAGACATAGTAGGCTTTTGAGTAGTAGTATCTTGGTAGGGGGGGAGATGTGTTCTTGTGACAATACGTATATCATACCTATACATTCTAGTACTAGACTGTAAACAGAATTACGCAGTCTAGATCCTGGCTGTAGTAGTAGTAGTAGTAGTCAGTAGTAGTCAGTAGGAGTAGTAGTACTACTAGTAGTAGGAGTACTAGGAGTAGTCAGTAGTAGTAGTGCTAGTACTACTCCTAGTACTAGTAGTAGTCAGTGCTAGTACTAGGAGTAGTAGTAATGGTAGTAGTAGTAGTAGTAGTAGTAGTAGTAGTACTAGTACTAGGAGTACTAGTTGTAGTACTAGGAGTAGTGGTAGTAGTACTAGGAGTAGTCAGTAGTAGTCCTCCTCCTGATCCGTAGTAATAAACCTCATAAGTTGTAGTAGCAGTAGGAGTTGTCGTATTCAGTAGTAGTGGAAGGAGTCGTAGTGGTAGTAGTACTAGTGCTAGTACTAGGAGTAGTAGTACTAAGAGTCGTAGCAGTAGTACTGGCAGTAGTCAGTAGTACTAGTGGAAGGAGTTGTAGCAGTAGGAGTTGTAGTAGTCAGTGGTCAGTAGTACTAGTACTACTAAGAGTTGTAGCAGTAGTAGTAGTAGTTGGAATGGTGGTTCTCCTAGGATTAGTAGTAGTCAGTCTCAGCCAGTAGTAGTAGTACTAGGACTACTAGGACTACTAGAGGATTGATAGAAGGAGTATCAGTAGTAATGGAAAAGTCACTAGGAGTAGTAGTCAGTCCTAGTCAGTCCTAGTCAGTCCTAGTCAGTAGTAGTAGTAGTAGTAGTAGTAGTAGTAGTCCTGGAAGTGGTGGTCATGGATCTGGTAGTAGTAGCCAAGAACTACTAGTAGTAATGATGGTAGTACTGGAACTGGTAGTAGATCTGGTAGTACTGGAAGTGGTAATAGGAAAAGAGGGATAGGAGAATCCTAAGATTATGGAAAAGTGAATGTGGTATATCGAATTTTGACCAGTTTGATTTCTTGGAATTAGCCAAGAAATCCTGACAATGGCCTGACGTCTTGATTAAACAATTGACTTTTTATTCCTAAAAATCGGCCTTCTCTTCCTTAATTAAATGATTTTCTATAAAGAATTGGAGAAAGGAACCTTTTACAATCTCTAAATTAGAAAAATTCCTATAGAAAATGATTGAATTTGGACGGTTTCACGTAGTTCTGGTACCAATTAAGGTAGTTTTGGTACCAATTAAGGTAGTTTTGGAACCAATTTCAAGCAGTTTTGGTACCAATTTCAAGCAGTTGTGAAACCCTCAAGTAAAAGTCAAGAAAAGTTAAAAAAAAATCCATTTAAATATCATTCAATTTAAAATTCTTAGTGTAGTAGTCTCAAAATTGACTATGGTAGATGATATAATGGTAAAGAAATGAACCAAATTGATTAATAAAATTGAATTTCTTATTATTTTTTCATATCTTTCAAATGTATAATAATTAAGAAAGAGAGATTCATAATATTACGTTCTTATGGTTCTTAATATTGTATTTGTTTACGCTCACTAAAGAATATTTAGTGACATTAGTTACGTTTTCATGGGTCCTGCACATAAGCCGGGGCTCTCTAAAGTCGTAGATTTTTCTGAATTTTACTATGTAAATACTATAATTTTTATTCAAAATATAAAAACGTTGATTAAACTACTGGTATTGACTAATTGGTATGGATTAATTTTGGTGTGCACTGATTTTGGTACAGACTATTATAGGGTACTGGTCTAGAAATAGTGGTTTCTTCTGTTTACTATGAAATGAAATCAATATGCTGAATACACCCTTTTCAGATATTATTCTTGTTATTTAAGTACGTTTTAAGGTGATTTTTTTGTTTCTTCTCCTTTTTTCTGGTCTCTATATAGTCAATAGTGATAGATATAGTGTCTAGACTTGGAGGACTCGGACGATTTAGGAGATTTAGAAGATATAGAAGATTTGGAAGATTTAGAAGATTTAAAGAATTAAAGAATTAGAAGATTTGGAAGATTGGAGTGGTTTTTGGCCCGAGAAAAGGGAATAAATGGGTATAGGATCTTGGTATCAATACTATGATATCAGTGATTAATGGATGAAGCTAAAAATAGAGGTAACCAGTAAGATTTAAATATAGATTCAGATTATTCATCTACGAGTTAAGAAACTCATTAAACTCGTTTTTTAAAAAAGTTGAATCTGGGTCTTTTCAAGTAACATTCTTCAGTACTATTCTTCAGTATGAATAGATCAATTCCCAAAAGAAAGATCCAGTGATTGAATTTCCAAATAATAGAAAACGAAAATAAAAGAATTCTTATTTGGAAATTGAAGAGTTGTTTTCATTTATTGAGAAGATTTCTCATCGATTTTCAAAGAATGGTCTTTCACGTGTTCATTTTAACCTCAATTCTTTACATTTTTTCACAATTTCTTCAGATTTCTCCACAATTTCTTCAGATTTCTCCACAATTCTCCAAGATTTTAGGCGTTTTCACAAAATTTCACCTAGACTTGAAGAAAAAATAAAGAAAAAATAAAGAAAAAAGAATCCCTTCTAATTCATCACTTCATTTCATCTCCAAATACTAGTTTTTCTTCTTCTTCCTCCACCTATAGATCCATCAAAACCTCTCTTTTGAGCTACCACTACTTATTCTGTACTCTATTGAATTCTCCACTTTCTATCCCGTTTTTTGATCTACTTATACTTGATGGAGACTGGCAATTCACTATAGATGTACTCTTCTTAGTCTCCACTACTATGGACTGCACTACTATGGTCTCCACTACTATGGACTCCGCTACTATGGACTCATATAGTCGTCTAAAGTCTCCTCTCATTAACTCTATACTTTACTTCTATAAGAACTATTCCAAGAATTACATTTTCTGGACACTAGACTCTAAAGTACTCAACGTCAGGGTTGTATGCAGTCCTCATCTCTAGTCGTCTATTCTATTGGGATAAACTGCTGTATACACTCGTCTATACATATAAGGTTTGAGCAAGGACCAAAGAAAGGAATTAAAACAAATATGCAAAAGTTTAGACTGAAATCGACGAGAAACTCCTTCACTAATTATACTCATGGTTATGCAAAGATCGAGAACCTTGTAGCTGTAGAATCAAAGAAGAATTATTAAGAAATAGACTATAAAGGGAGTAAATTCGGATTCACCGATTTCAATAATGCTTTTTTTTTTTTTTTTTGGCTTGTTTTGATCCGTATATGCGTACATTAGTAATTTTGGTTATGAGCCTTTTGACGCATTGGTTATGAGCCACTGACTCGAGCACATTTCGTTATGAGCCATGGAGTAAATTCCCGGGTATGATGTTTTATTATCAGTTAAAGTATGAAATTAGAATAAAAACTCCTTAAAAATTGACCCAAATCATTGGAATTCAAATATTATTCGCTAATTCTTTCTATACAGAACTTATGCGCTTATATGGTTATGCGCTTACAAGGTTCTGGTCTTAAAAAGCTATACTTTTAAACAATTTCTAAAATCTTAGAATCCATGGCTTCTATTCTACTAAATGACTATATTCGTATGGTGTACGGACCTTCTAAATGGTATATATTTGAAACATCCACACCTCTCCAGTAGATTTAGAGTCACTTTAGCATTTTAAAAATTTGCCCAATCTCTTTATAGAGCATATTTCTTTATATAGAAAAATCTTTTATTAGAAAATAAGGAAAAATGGTGGTGTTGACGGGTGAAAAGGGCATAAAAAAGGACGTGAGCGATGGTATTTTTGAAAAATGGCCAATTTATCAAATCAGAATATCTCGATCTTTCTCTTTAATTATGAATATATTAAAGTGACGAATTTAGTAGTTTGAAAGTTTGAAATGGAGCCACTTTATGCTGGACGGTGTTTATATGCAGGACACATATAAAAATTTTTAAAAAAAATGAATTACCATATTATGTAATCTTTACAATTAATTCAAAACAACATGGTTTTCGTTCTTATTCATTCCCCTTTTTAAGTGGATTTTATTCTTATCCATATTCGGAAGTCTACATACAGGAAAGGCTTTTTTCGAGCTGAGGCTGTGTATAAATTGAAAGAAGTCAATCAAAATCCATCAATTCTGAAGATTTATAATCCAAAATTAGCTCATTTTTTTCCCAATTCTAAGGTTTTTAATTGCTGTTCAAGAAAAAGAATTTTTTCGCTTCTTTTCGCTTTCAAATCTTTGGAGACGTCCACCAGAAGAATCCCGGGTTTCTCTTGGAATATTTCCGGTTAATTTTGACAATTCGATTTCTGTGAATTTGTAAAAGATTCAGAAATTCAAGCGAAAACATTCCAAAACTTTGATTCCTTCCAATACCTGTTCTGCTCTGGTTTGGCTGACGTAAGCTTATATATCCTTATATCTGCTTATGTAAGCAGAATCGTCCAACCAAGCTAAGATACCTTCTGCAGACCCGAAAGAATAAGACCACAAGTCACTTTGCCAAATATATGTGTTTCTTGGTCACGTGGATTGGTCAAGGACTGGTCAAGGACTGGTCAAGGACTGATGGACCATTTCAGCTAGATTTTCACGGGAACACCTCTTTTTTACCATGATATATTCCTGAAACCCCTCGAATATCTTTAAGAAAAGCTTCCCTTCGGTCTTTAATTCAAAACAGCTTCCATTTGGCCGTTAGTTTTCATCAGTTTTAAAAGATTTGGATCACTTGGGTTTAGAAGAACCTCCATTCTTCCATAATCTTCATCAACACTCTGTCCTTTGCACAATTTTATGGAACGTCCAATAGGAAATTGACCAAATCCAATTTCATAGATCCAAAATCCCACTGTTTAAGACAAAAACCACACTTGATCTGAAACAATCCATCGTTTGAATCTAGTACTCTATGCTTATATCCATTTTAAGCATATATGGTTCCACTGACAGATTCTAAATAACCGGATAAACCTGGAAATATCGAATTTTTAGAACCATCAATGTACTCATCAGACTCTTATAGTTATGATTAAAAGAGAGTCCAAATTGGTGGCCCGGTTCTGAAGATTTGAGTAAAGTCATGAGAGACCCACATATGGATTGGGATGTTTTTTGATGGCCCACTTTTTTAGAGCATCTTTTGGGGTTAGATATTCTTTTGGGGTTAGACATTCTTTTGGGGTCAGGGCTTGACTGGAGAATTCATGGAGCATATGATAAATAATGGTCAGTTTTCTTGGTAATAGATGGATTTCTTGGGTGATTCTGGTGCTGAAAATTGCACCATAGGCTGTACTCCAATCAACCACTTGTCATTTATATTTGTAGAGAAGAACCCTTGAATTATAAGTCTGTACAATGTAGAATGAATTGTAACAGTGTACCATGTAGAATGAATTGTAACAGTGTACCATGTAGAATGAATTGTAACAGTGTACCATGTAAAGTGGATGGCCTGGCGTTCTGTACCGGGTCTCTTGTACTGTGATGGACTTTGGAAGTAGTGTACAGTATAAAAACCTTCAAGTTGGAGATCTGGGTTGAGTTCTTACCAATGGTCATTGGTCTTCATCATAATCTCTCTATGGTAAACCAGGGAAACTAGGAAAGCAAGGATAAAACAATATGAGGATTCTGTATCTTTCTGGACGTTCAACAACCATACCTTAGGTCTTTAATTTGCAAAAATAGGAGAGAAGAATTCATAAGGAGACGATGAACCAGAAGAATTCATAAGGAGACGATGAACCAGAAGATTTCATAAGGAGACGATGAACCAGAAGAATTCATAAGCCGACAAGGAACCAAGAAGAGGCAATATATTTGAAACGTCCAGGAGTATTAGTAAGCATAGAATCACGACTTCACTGGACATGAAACTTCCCCTAGGCTTTAAGCTTAATAATTCAATCCTATTATTCCCTGGGGCATATTCCGTATAGTTTGAAAGCAGCTGGTCATGAGGAGTCAATAGGAAGTAGTTATGATTCTAGAGTAGCCTCTCCTTTGAATAGTCATCATTAAATCCATTCCGAGGGTCATGGACAACAGCCTGATTTGGTTCCTATAGACACTCAAGGAAGGGATAACCAATAGTATTAGTAGATTCTCTCAATTGACTTTCAAACTGGACCAATATACTGAAATATCGATCCTTTTATTTTTGTCTCTGCCCTGTAGATTTTGGATCTTCTCCTGTAGATTTTGGATCTATCCTGTAGATTTTGGATCTTCCCCTGTAGATTTGGTACCCATCCTATAGATTTGGTATCTTCTCCTGTAGATTTGGTATCTATCCTGTAGATTTCGTATCCATCGAGATCTTGCAGAACTCTAAAAACGGAGACTACTCCCGGTTGGCCGAGTCGTTTCTCCTTAATGCATGCTTCAAGGCTTCGTGGGTCATCAATATTCTCCACGAGGGCTTTGAGCTTCCACGAGTAGCTGTGGATATTGAGGACAAGGGAGAAACCACGCTCGAAATGGGAGAGGCCGAAAAGGCCCAGGTTCCTTTCCGGTCTGCAGATTCCATTGGGGGCAACGAGTTGTTGTGGACTTTAGGAAAACTCCTCTTGGAGGCCTCGGGAAGAATCGTATTCGAGTAATATTGGTATTCTGGTAGTATTGGTATTATTAGTATGCTCATATCAGAAGTATTGGTAGTATGGTATTCTTAGAGTATAAGTATTTGTGGTACTAGTAATATTGGTCTTCTGCTATCCTGCTATTCTGGTAATACTGGTAGTGGTATTCTTCTCCTGTAGATTTGGGATCTTCTCCTGTAGATTTGGGATCTTCTCCTGTAGATTTGGGATCTTCTGCTGTAGATTTTGGATCCATCCTATAGACTTAGTCTCTTCTCCTGTAGACTTAGTATCCATCCTATAGATTTCGGATCTATGTAGACTCTAACGCAAGTTGCTATATTCACCTCCTTAACCATGACCGCCAGTAGGTAGTAGTGGTACTCCTGGTTAATAGTACTCCTGGCTAATAGTAGTATTGGCTAATAGTATTCCTGGCTAATAGTATTCCTGGCTAATAGTAGTATTCTAGAAGATTATATAATCGGAATGGAAGAGTCATTGGATAAAAGTGTTCAAGAGGAAAGAGTATCATGATGTTTCTTATGAGAGTTTAGGTGACTTCTTTGGCGTTGTGCGAACATTCAAGATTGAGACGCACAAGTCGCATAAATCTCAAGATTTCAAGATTTCAAGAGTTGAAGAGTTGAAGAGTTGAAGAGTTGAAGATTTCAATTCTCTTGTAATACAAGTAAATTGGGCTTCTAAAGATTTTGTATTATGGATTTTAAAAATCAATGATTTAATGGATTTGAGTATTTGGAAATGATTAAATCATTATTGAGAAGTCCTGGTCAAAAGTTCTGGTCAAAAGTTATACTTTGGTTCAAATGACTTTAAACGACTTTAAATGACTTTAAACGACTTTAAATGACTTAAACGACTTTAAACGACTTTAAACGACTTTAAACGACTTTCATTGGTGGATTTTGCTTTGCGTGGATATGAGTTTTGGTGAAACGGTTGGGCTCAGGTTGTGGCCAGTAAAACTCTTTAAACCCATTGAATTTATTGCAATTGAGTTTTTATTTTTAAACCTGCTGACTTCAAATGCTGATTCCAGAAGAAGCGAATACAGAGAATCCCTTGGATTTCCCATACCCAATACTCCAGTCTATACTCCAGTACTCTAGTCTATACTCCAGTACAAGTGATCTAGAACAAGTGAGCTAGTACTCTAGATCTGGATGGTTAGACTCTACTAGTAGAGAGTGGAGGTATTCTGAGGGTATAGCATTGACCATACCATAGTGAGATCCTCTGTGACTCAGCTATTGTGACTGTGACTGTCTACTGTCTCCTGCCTATTGTGACTGTGACTATGACTGTGACTGTCTACTGTCTACTGTGACGGTCTACTGTCTACTATGGCGGTCTACTGTCTACTATGACTATGACTGTGACTATGACTTTGATGAGAGTTTTGGATCTCAAGTGGAATTCGTTTGAAATCAAATCAAGATCTGAACCGGTGATTTTCATCAATAGCCGTTCTGGCTATTATCAAGTGAGATTCATTGATTCACTGGTCACCTCTGAGCTTATACCGGTTCTTATAGAAATAGAATTTGTGAAAACTGGTGAAAGAGTCAAATCAATTCATCCAATTCCAATTCATCCAAATCCAATTCATCCAATTCCAATTCCATTTCATTCACTTCATCCAATTCATCCATTTCATTCAATTCCAATTCTTGTGCCTCTTGTTTACATTCGGACTTTGGTCTTCTGGACTTTGGTCTTCTGGACTTTGGTCTTCACCATTTCCACAGACGGTGTTTAGCTATGACTATGATGGATTGGTTCATGGAATCAATTGGTGTTGGTATGGTATACTTGTCAAAGGAACATTCTCATGGTATGCCTGAGATTATAGTCTGGCCATGACTACTATACTGAACTTTTCCAGAGCTGGTACTTTTGGTCAAAACAATATACCATATTATTTCATTCCTAAGAGTCACCCAGAATCGTTCCAGTCTTATCGTCATCTTGTCTTTTTAGTTGGTTTCAGAATATTGCTTGAATTGAATGAATCATTAGCCAATACCAGACCTATTCATTAAAGCTGAAACTCCTGAAACAGAAGACATAGACAAGACTGAAACAGAAGACATAGAGAAATCTGAAACAAAAGACAGAGAAAACAGAAACAGAAACAGAAAACTAATACTTTACTAGTTGATTGGATATGGATATATCCTCAGTGACTCATGATACCTCACTCGATATTTCGAGGTAAAAGACTAATACGAAGAAACTTCGTCTGCTAACCAAGTCATGAGTATTGATTTAATCCCAAATTTCACCACCAGTCGAATCCATCTGTTTTCTTAACTTTTCATTTAGTCATCATTTAGTCTTAGTCGGGCTTGGGGTTATGGTTTGGTGGGACAATGGGAAGGAGATGCGGTTCGGAAGTTTGCGCCGCGAAGCTTAGGGTTTAATCTTGGCTAAAATGATGGAAATATTGAATACATTTTGGGCATAAATTTCTTAATTAATGGTCTTGATTTGGGTGACTATGATGACGAAGTATACCTGTGGGACTGTATACAGCACTGCCTTTTGTCAGCTCCTTTACTACGATACATAAAATACGAAACCAGAAACATCACTAGAGTCTCTCTTGGGGTATTTGTGAATGGATGTGACACGATTAAGACCAGCTGGCATTTCGTATGTCTATTGGGTCACCACCATGAACTTCAAATCACTGTCTATTTTCTGTCCAATCTTTGTCCAATCTTTGTCCAATCTTTGTCCAATCTTTGTCCAATCTTTGTCCAATCTTTGTCCAATCTTTGTCCAATCTTTGTCCAATCTTTGTCCAATCTTTGTCCAATCTTTGTCCAATCTTTGTCCAATCTTTGTCCAATCTTTGTCCAATCTTTGTCCAATCTTTGTCCAATCTTTGTCCAATCTTTGTCCAATCTTTGTCCAATCTTTGTCCAATCTTTGTCCAATCTTTGTCCAATCTTTGTCCAATCTTTGTCCAATCTTTGTCCAATCTTTGTCCAATCTTTGTCCAATCTTTGTCCAATCTTTGTCCAATCTTTGTCCAATCTTTGTCCAATCTTTGTCCAATCTTTGTCCAATCTTTGTCCAATCTTTGTCCAATCTTTGTCCAATCTTTGTCCAATCTTTGTCCAATCTTTGTCCAATCTTTGTCCAATCTTTGTCCAATCTTTGTCCAATCTTTGTCCAATCTTTGTCCAATCTTTGTCCAATCTTTGTCCAATCTTTGTCCAATCTTTGTCCAATCTTTGTCCAATCTTTGTCCAATCTTTGTCCAATCTTTGTCCAATCTTTGTCCAATCTTTGTCCAATCTTTGTCCAATCTTTGTCCAATCTTTGTCCAATCTTTGTCCAATCTTTGTCCAATCTTTGTCCAATCTTTGTCCAATCTTTGTCCAATCTTTGTCCAATCTTTGTCCAATCTTTGTCCAATCTTTGTCCAATATTTGTCCAATCTTTGTCCAATCTTTGTCCAATCTTTGTCCAAAATCTGTCCAAACTCTGTCCAAACTCTCTCCAAACTCTATCCAATCTTGAAAACTTCTAAATTTTTGGAAAAAAACACCTGAGTCATGAATGGTTGGAAGGGAAGGTGAAAATGGGCCTGTGAAATCTGGAAACGATCAGTTTTTCCAGAACAAACAAACATCTCTTTGGAAAACCCCCAAAAACCAAAATCAATACCCTCGCCTCAAGATTCGGTAACCTTGTAAAGTGAAATTTCCAAGTATATTCTTTGGAATCTTTTTCAAAGTCTAAATCTTTTGATATCGGAAATTCTGGAAATTAAATCATCAGTCCAAATCAATCACTCTATCTCTGACCAATTTTCAGGAATCTAAACTCCCAAAATTCGAATTTTCTGGCCCTTTTTAGCCACTGTAAACGCTGAAATCTTCATCTGAAACCTCCCGAAAATTGTCCAAAATTCCAAAGTCTAATGGAGTAAATTAATGGTAAATTCCGATTTTGAACGATGATCCCCAAGTCTAAAACTAAACATAAATTACATTCTCCCAACGCAAAACAGTGAATTTCTTTATCCATTCTTCCTTAATTGCGTTGAAAAAAAACCCATTTCAAAGTACATACTCTTGAAGATACAGTCTTGGAGGCAATCTAGAAGCAGGGAGCTTTGAAATAAATTCTCTAGACACTTCCAGTTACCCTTTTCGGATAGTCAAATGATTCCTGTTCAAAAGGGATTTTTTTTGGGGAGTTTGGGTGGATGGGAAGGCCGATAATTAAAGACCGTCTAATATGGAAGCACGTCGGGTAAAGGCACAGCGTATATGCAAGCCTGCATGGATGCGGGGCGATATACAGGAACCGAGTCGGTAGGTTGAGACAATCGAGGATATATGTAACAATGGCGGTATGTGCAGTACTCCCACCCCCGGATCTGAGAATTCATTTCCACCAATCCCTTCAGTTATATAATCTATTTAATTGCACCGGGGGTTTCCTGCATACTCTTTGAACGTGAGTCCTGCACCTAGTACCCCGCTTCCCACGTGTCAATCTCTAAATTAAGAAATCTATAAATGTCATAAATTACTATACTTCTAATTCCGGATTATGTAATCAGGAGACTAATTTTGAGTATCTTCTAAAACCCTGGAACTCTTGGAAATCGTGTAACCACTTCCTGTATACAGTTCCTGTATACAATCACTGACTGGATCACCTGATTTGATCACATGACCTAACCTCTATACTATACAGGAAACCATCCCAAATAGGAAATTGTTTCTTGGTCTTCACCTGATCACACCTGATCTCACATCACCTGATCACACCTGATCTCAAATCACCTGATCTCACATCACCTGATCTCAAATCAAGTCGCACTCCTCACTCGCACTCCTCACTCTCGCCACTCGTTTCTCACTACCCTCAAATATGTTGAACGTGAAGAACCTCTACATCAGAGTACTATGAGCAAAAGAGGATGAAACAGATTGTGGTCTTTTCCATGCAGGCGGTGGCAACCTCAGAAGAAGACTAAAGGTTAGGACTTTACCGTATCGAATCAGTTCAGTTGAGGGAGAGGTATTACCGATTTCCTAGTATTAGATTGGAGACAGATCAGAATACAATCAACTCAAGGGCACATGAAGGGCATCTGAAGGGCACATGAAGAGCATCTGAAGAGCACATGAAGTACACATGAACTGCACCTGAACTGCAGCTGAAGGGCACATGAAGGGCATCTGAAGGGTACATGAAGAGCACCTGAAGAGCATCTGAAGGGCACATGAACTGCATCTGAAATGGCACCTGAAATGCACCTGAAGAGCACCTGAAGTACACATGAACTGCAGCTGAAATGGCACCTGAAGAGCACATGAAGTACAGCTGAAGGGCACATGAAGAACAGCTGATGTGGCACCTGAAATGGCACCTGAAATGGCACCTGAACTGCAGCTGAAGGGCACATGAAGGGCATCTGAAGGGCACATGAAGAGCTCATGAAGAGCTCATGAAGAACAGCTGAAGAGCTCATGAAGAGCTCATGAAGGGCATCTGAAATGGCACCTGAAATGGCACCTGAATTGTCACCTGAAATGGCACATGAAGAGCTCATGAAGAGCTCATGAAGAGCACATGAAGGGCATCTGAAGGGTACATGAAGAGCACCTGAAATGGCACCTGAAATGGCACCTGAAGTGGCATCTGAAGGGCACATGAAGTACACCTGAAGAGCAGCTGAAGGGCACATGAAGTACACCTGAAGAGCTCATGAAGAGCACATGAAGGGTACATGAAGAGCACCTGAAATGGCACATGAAATGCACCTGAATTGTCACCTGAAGAGCACCTGAAGGGCACCTGAAGAGCACATGAAGTACACCTGAAGGGCACATGAAGAGCTCATGAAGAGCATCTGAACTGCACCTGAACTGCAGCTGAAGAGCATCTGAAGGGCACCTGAAGAGCACATGAAGAGCACCTGAAATGGCACCTGAAATGGCACCTGAAGAGCACATGAAGTACAGCTGAATTGTCACCTGAATTGTCACCTGAAATGGCACCTGAACTGCACCTGAACTGGCACCTGAAGAGCACATGAAGTACAGCTGAATTGTCACCTGAATTGTCACCTGAAATGGCACCTGAACTGCACCTGAAGAGCACCTGAAGAGCACCTGAAGAGCACATGAAGTACAGCTGAATTGTCACCTGAAGAGCACCTGAAGTACATCTGAAGAGCACCTCAAATGGCACATGAAGAGCACCTGAAGGGCACATGAAGTACACCTGAAGGGCACCTGAAATGGCATCTGAAATGCACCTGAAATGGCACATGAAGGGCACATGAAGAGCACATGAACTGCACCTGAAGAACACCTGAATTGTCACCTGAAATGGCACCTGAAGAGCACCTGAAATGGCATCTGAAATGCACCTGAAATGGCACATGAAGAGCACATGAAGAGCACCTGAAGGGTACATGAAGAGCACCTGAAGGGTACATGAAGTACACATGAAATGGCATCTGAACTGCACCTGAAGAGCAGCTGAATTGTCACGATGACTAGAGTACGAGAGAAGGATTACATAAGAGTTCCAGCTTATGAATTAGCCAAGGTACAACGCCCAACAAAATACATTTCTACACTTGACTGTTGAGAAAGTCAATGATGAAAATGATGAAAATGATGAAAATAAAGACTACAATTCAGAAACTACAATTCAGAGACTTACTTGATCTTATTCTGAAACATGCCGCTGACATTTACTAATAATTACTTCCCCTTTGATTTCTGCCCTTTGATGACCTTTGATTTTTATTTATATTGAATCCTGTATCTTGATGTATTGTCCTTTTTTCTGGGCTTCTTCAAGTCACTGGAGTCAGATACTACGAAATGATTTATGGCTAAAATGATTGATTGATTCTGGAGAATTGAATCTATACAGAGTTACCTTCTGTACTGGGAAATTTATACAGTCACCTTTTCTACTGGGAAATCTAGAGTGAGGAATGTCACTTTTGGTCTGGTGACGTCTACAGGTCTGGAACACTTTTGATCGGAGAACCATTTACTAACTCCATACTCCTGAACCTCTTGGAACTGTTGAACCTCTTGGACCTCCAATATCAGTTCAAGTATTGGGAAGACTCACACTACTAAAGAGGTGGAGTCATGGTACTGTTCTATACCTTTTGATGTACCAAGTGTTTACTGACTCTTTTACTATACCACTTCCTATTCCGGGATGCTTCAATGCAATTGGTCCAGTGTTCTGTCTACTGACTGTCCAGTGTTCTGACTGTCCAGTGTTCTGACCGTCTACTGTTGTGACTGTCCAGTGTTCTGACCGTCTACTGTTCTGACTGTCTCCTGTCTAGTGTTGTGACTGTCTACTGACTGTTATGTCTGTCTACTGACTGTTATGTCTGTCTACTGTTATGTCTACTGACTGACTGTCTGTCTACTGTTCTGACTGTCTACTGTCCGTCTACTGACTATCTACTGACTGACTGTCTACAGACTGACTGTCTGTCTACTGAATTTCCACAATAAAAACTTCCTTATATCTGTTTTGTTACTAACACGATGGTTACTAGGATCAAATCTCCAATGTCCTGGCTTAATATGTGCAAATGTGAGAGATGATATTGGATGATAACCATACACTTTGCCCAGACTAGAAAGATTTCTACAAAAACATGGACATCAAATGAACAATGTTAAGCCGGTTTCAAATATACACCATCAAAAGGAAAAGAAAGGAAGGAAAGAGAAAAAAAGAGAAAGAAAAGAAGAAAATGGCTGGCCCTCCCAAACCAACTACTCACTGAACTCACCTATAACTTTGAATTAAAGTTAAGTCAAAAGTGAAATCAAAATATAGAGTCATAATTAAATCATATTTTGATTGACTTATATCTTGAGGAAAACCTATGAGAAAATTCTGGTTTTGAATATCCTGGTGACTGTTCCACTCCTGTTTAAGACCATAGACGGATCCTTGATTTGTCATGTCTTCTAAATATCCATACTTGACCAATCCAGAGTTTTGAATCTGTTGAAATTTCCAATACTTTGAAAACTGGACCTTATTGGGTGGAATTACTATATGATATTGTGGGTCCTGCATATAACCCCTTCTTGTTAAATGAAGTACCTTCAACTCAAGACACTTTGTCACTACTTTGGATCCATTATGACTATTATAAGAACGTTACTTAAGGTTGATAATAGGGTATTTAAGAATTTTTAGACTGGTGGAGGGATTATCAAGAGTTCAGTACTCATATAAAGAAGTTGAGACTGGGATGAATCCTGATTGAATTCTTATATTCTCAAGAGGACTTTGCCGAATTACTATGATCCATTAAATGAAAGGAACTGATGATATCTATGCTTTTGGCCTGCATATAGACGTCTATTAGGGCTCAAAAGGCATATAAACTCTATTTCCACACAATGCAGGATCTTTTTTAGTATTGAAATCATTTAGCATAATTCTAAATCACCTATTCAATTATTCCATTCAACAAAATTTATAGTAGTATGGTGATAAAGTACTTGGAAGGGTAGAATGCATGCGGGAGACCCGAATAGGCAGTTCCGGGGCTTATATCCAGTTCCGGGGCTTATATCCAGTTCCGACCTATTGACTTGGGTCGTTCAAACCTGCCCCCCAAAACCTATTTCGAGTATTTTTTGAACCGAATGAACTTTCAATAGTTTCGCCACCAATATATCTTCAGGAGAACGTCTGGCTTCAAGTGTGTGAACGATTTGAAGGAAAGTGACTTGTGCAGGTGCATGTCACGTGACCATTCCGAGGGTTCCATCCTATCAACCCAAAACACTACACCAATATTCCAAATCAATATCAGTATCAAAACCAATAATATTCCCGAGTTTAAGGGCTGTTTTTGCTCTTCCTGGAGGTATTATTAGTGCTAATATGCAGGATCGGCAGATGTACTGGTCTAATTCCAACTATACCATTTTCTGCCCTTAGTAAACTTTTGTATAGGTAGAATTTGAATTGATATTTATTTGATTTGTGTATTTGGGACATTTTGGTGATCCTGAAGATATGGTTATGAGCCCATATACAGTATGCCAGAGAATGTAGCCTAGTATGCAGGAACCGAAAGAGATAAAAAGAAAGTGACGAAAGATTATAGAAACCAATAGCTGTGGGAAACGGTCTGCGAAAAATGAGACATTTTTATTGTGTGGTTAGGTAGAAAAGGTATTTTTTTTATTTGGTGTACGGGTGTTTTTGATATAAGGGTGTACGGATGTTATAATGTACTGGTGTACAGATGTTTTCAATAATGTGGTGTATAGGTTTTTAAATGTGCTCGTGTACGGGTTTTTTAATATATGGGTGTACGGGTTTCTATTTTTTGGTGTACGGGTGTATGTTTAGGTGAGCTCGAATGGTGCTGCTGCAATCGCGCTTGGTTCCTTTTCCGAGGTTTGCACCCATCTTATAGACATAATATGTGAGTCTAGATGAGGAAATGTAATTAGTACAAAAGGTATTAATAGGTGAAAGTGGGTGCATTCTATGCAGGACTCACGATATTCAATAATGAACGTTTTTTCTTTTTTTTTAAATTCTGATTATTGAACAAATTGTTTTGGAGTGTGACAGAGTGAGAATGACAATTATGGTTAGTAAAGACTAGACTTTTCCCAAATAAAAAGAAAGGAAAACAAAAAATCCATAATCCAAAATCCAACATCAAAAAGAAAGGAAAAAAAAAATACCCTGCCAATTCATGAAGAAATAGAGATTTCAGAACCAATGATTTTAGTGGGTATTGAAATTCAGGGAATGTTCCATTTTAATAAGTATAGCGGAGTGGCCAGAGTGTAGTCAGAAAAAAAGAGGGGTGTAAGTTATGAGGGGATTGAGGGTTCTTATATACATTTCGGCCGCTTTTGTGTGCATGCGTTTGCCACCATTCTGAAACATGCGGGGTATGAAACATGCCACAAAAGCATATATTGGGGTATATAGTCGCACGCACCCGATATTTCACTGGTGGATTATTTTTTATTCCCCTCAATATTACTATAGTGGTATGTATAGTGGGATTACTAAAAAGCTTGAAATGACTATTGGTAGTGGAGTATTACTATGGTGGTATGTATAATGGGATTGATTAATGGTACTGATTAATGGGGTTTATATTATGGGATTGACAAATGGGATTGATTAATGGGGTTTATATTATGGTACTGATTAATGGGGTTTATATTATGGTACTGACTAATGGGGTACTCTGGTGATGGATAGAATGTGATGAGTAGAAGAATGCATCGAACGGTTCAAGGCAAACGAGGTGGCTCCTTATGGATGCACAACTACCAACTAGATTTTGGCCAGAAACGGTCGGCAAGCGGTGGAAATAATCAATTGCACCCCATCGGCAAGAATCAACCATCGCCGACCAATTGGTGGAAAGAACATAATGTCCACCGGCATCAATGCAAGAATACAGTTTAATACCAAAACCGAGATTTGAATCCAAGTTTAGTTCTCAGGCATCACCATTCCTATATCTAGGGGAGAGAATACAGAGACATGCAACTCGGTTATACACTCCGGAGGCCAAACAAATATTCGAGTCCAATGTGATTTTTTAACGACAATGTTATATATGGACATGTTCCTGAACGGCATATCAGGTATATTTACATAATATGGCGATGCCAGAAATCAAATGGTAATGTGTTTGTTCCTTTGTTCTGAATAAGATATCTTCCTTTGTTCTGAATATGATATCTTCCTTTGTTCTGAATGTGATACCTTCCTTTGTTCTGAATATGATGCCTTCCTTTGTTCTGAATATGATACCTTCCTTTGTTCTGAATATGATACCTTCCTTTGTTCTGAATAAGTATCTCACAGTCATATGGGCTACTCTCTTATGTTTGGCCTTGGGTTCCTTGAAGTAGCTTACCAAGAGCCAGATATTCAATTTCAGGACTCAGTATGTTTCTGCAAACATAAGCATCCACACAATGTTGTGTATTCTGATTCATCACACCGTTCTTGTTTTTCATGAGTTTCCTTACCCACATTACTTCTCTCCTGCCTTGGTAAGGAGATGTGCCAGATTCGGTTTTATTCCTTTCTTGAACTTGATGATTAACTTGTTTGGCCATGTTAACATTATCACACCACATTAAATATCCCCTCCTGTTATATACCCACTTATATTCTTTAGAATTTAAGTATTAAAGGATTCTTGGGGATTCATTAAGTTAGGTGAAGATACTAGTTCCATATACTTTCTTTGTTGATCTCATAGAAAGTGATGATACGAAATATGGGATCTCATTGGCCTAGAGTTTAGAGACTTTTATCATTCTCTAAAGAATTGATATGCACTAAGGTCCAATGTCCTATATTGGTTCTGGGTTGGAATTATTCTACAAGTAGACACAGAGAGTAGTATAGAGTAGTATAGAGTAGACTATAGACTAGTATAATGTAGTACAGAGTATGGAGTAGTATAGAGTAGAGTAGAGTATGGAGTAGTATAGAGTGTAGTAAAGAGTAGTATAGAGTGTAGTAAAGAGTAGTATAGAGTAGTATAGAGTAGTATAGAGTAGTATAGAGTAGTATAGAGTAGTATAGAGTAGTATAGAGTAGTATAGAGTAGTATAGAGTAGTATAGAGTAGTATAGAGTAGTATAGAGTAGTATAGAGTAGTATAGAGTAGTATAGAGTAGTATAGAGTAGTATAGAGTAGTATAGAGTAGTATAGAGTAGTATAGAGTAGTATAGAGTAGTATAGAGTAGTATAGAGTAGTATAGAGTAGTATAGAGTAGTATAGAGTAGTATAGAGTAGTATAGAGTAGTATAGAGTAGTATAGAGTAGTATAGAGTAGTATAGAGTAGTATAGAGTAGTATAGAGTAGTATAGAGTAGTATAGAGTAGTATAGAGTAGTATAGAGTAGTATAGAGTAGTATAGAGTAGTATAGAGTAGTATAGAGTAGTATAGAGTAGTATAGAGTAGTATAGAGTAGTATAGAGTAGTATAGAGTAGTATAGAGTAGTATAGAGTAGTATAGAGTAGTATAGAGTAGTATAGAGTAGTATAGAGTAGTATAGAGTAGTATAGAGTAGTATAGAGTAGTATAGAGTAGTATAGAGTAGTATAGAGTAGTATAGAGTAGTATAGAGTAGTATAATGTAGTATAGAGTAGAGTAGAGTAGAGTAGAGTAGAGTAGTATAGAGTAGAGAGAAGAAAAGAGTATACGTACATGAGTATATTTCAATCCCTTATGACTTCAATGACTACGACTCAAATGGATTCATGACTAGAGATGAAATCTCCTGAACCATACCATTCCACCATTTGACTACTTCACTGAAAACTTCACTGACTACTACACTATAATTCTTGTTATTCTTAGGACTTGGTGGTCATGCAAATGGTTAGCTTGTCATGGATTTGAGATGAGATTCTACCAGAATAAATGGAGAGTAGAGTAGAGACTAGTGTATTAAAGTAGAGAGTAGAGTAGAGAGTAGCAGGTATTCCAGAGTATAGAGAAGAGTAGAGTGAGTAGGAGTTACTATAGGGTAGTAGAGAGTATACAGTAGGAGTGACTATAGAGTAGGAGAGTAGTAGAGTAGCACCGGAATTCCAGAGTAGAGAGTAGAGAGTAGAGAGTATAGAATATAGAGTATACAGTAGAGAGTAGAGTGGGTATGTAAGTATAGTGAGTAGACTGAGTGAGTAGAAGAAACAGTGTAGTCAGTATAGAGAAGAGCAGAGAAGAGCAGAGAGTAGGAGAGAGAAGAGTAGAGAAGAGAGTTACTATAGAGTAGGAAACCAGGAGAGTAGAGTAGGAGAGAGTTACTATAGAGTATAGACTAGTATAATGGAGAGAGTATGGAGTAGTATAGACTAGTATAATGGAGAGAGAAGAGTACGGAGTAGGAGAGAGAAGAGTAGAGAGTAGTATAGAGTGAGCAGAGCAGAGAAGAGTAGAGAAGAGTAGAGAGGAGCAGAGAGGAGCAGATTGAGAAGAGTAGAGAAGAGTAGAGTGAGAAGAGTAGAGTAGAACTTTAGCAGGTCTGGATTATAAAAAGGTACATCATGTATATTCGAATATTGTAATAAAGTCAAAGGATTCTTGGGGATTCATTTCGGTAGGTGAAGTTACTAGTTCCATATAATCCTCTTTGTTGATCTCCATAGAAACTGGTGATACGAAATACGGGATCTCATTGGCCGAGAGAATTATGATGTTTATCATTCTCTAAAGAATTGATGTACACTAGAATGATTCCTATCAACTAGAGTAGAGAGTAGAGAGTAGAGTATAGAATAGAGAGTAGAGAGTAGGAGTTACTATAGAGTAGTATGAGTATGGAGTAGTATAGAGTATAGACTAGAACTATGTAGTATCGAATATGGAGAAGGAGTAGAGAGTAGAGTAGAGAGTTACTATAGTATAGAGTATAGACTAGTATAATGAAGTATAGCATATGGAGTAGGAGAGTGGAGTAGAGAATAGGAGTTACTATAGAAAAGAGTGAATAGAGAAGAGTGAAGAGTAGGTGACCAGTACAGTAGACTAGAGTAGGTGAGTAGTATAGAGTAGAGTAGGAGTTACTATGGAGTAGTCAAGAGTAGAGAATAGGAGAGTAGAGAGTAGACTAGAGAGTAGTCTAGAGTAGGAGACAGTGGGTGTTACTATAGAGTAGAGTAGAATAATGGAGAGAGGGAATAGAGGAGACAGAGTAGATAGAGTAGGAGAATAGAAAGTAGAGAAGAGAAGAGAGGAGAGTAGAGAAGAGAGTAGTATAGAGAAGAGTATAGAAAAGAGAGTTACTATAGAGTAGTATAGAGTATGGAGTAGGAGAGAGTAGAAGAGTAGTATAGAGTAGAGTAGTATAGAGTAGCAGTTACTATAGAGTAGTATAGAGTAGAGAATAGACTAGTATAGTGTAGTCTGGGGTATGGAATAGAGAAAAGGGTATGGAGTAGAGAAAAGGGTAGAGAAGAGAGAAGAGAGAAGAGAGAAGAGAAGAGAGAGAAGAGAGAGTAGAGTTTTTTTAAATTCCATGAAAGGTATGGTTGAGATTGATCAATACCAAGTCACCAGTCGTCTCCATTGAGAATACCAGATCTTGGAACCATGTCAAAATCACCAATGAGTTTGGTCATGGGAAAGTAATTGACCAAGGAATCAAGTCCAAGAAATCAATACAATCGGAGTACGACCATTTCCTCTGGTTCTCTGGTTCTTGACAATCTTATTAAAGACCACCTTAAACTCATAGTCACCAAGGTCAAGGAATTCATAAACAATACAAATCTTCTCTTATAAACCCTCTCTTTCAAACCCTCTCTTACAAACCCTCTCTTTCAAAATCTTCTCTTACAAACCCTCTCTTACAAATCTTCTCTTACAAACCCTCTAGTTCTTTTGGTCAAGTAAAAAGGACATGACTATTTGGGCAAATGGCTGGGAATGGCACCATATCGTTGGAAATTTCGGAACAGGAAGGTTATTATTTTTCTGGAAGTCTACTGAAAGTCTCTAGCTTTGAGTTTAATAGTTATCGGAGTAGAAAATAGGGATGGAAATGAATAGTGGACTGATTGACTATACTACTCTATACTCTCTACACCAAAATCAACTATACTCTCTACACCAAAATCAACTATACTCTCTACACCACTATAGTCTAGTGTACACTCTGTTCTTGACATGTTGAGGTTTGAATCCAGTCAGATAGAGACCGAACCAGAAGAAATGAGTAGAGAGAGAAAACACTACAGACTAAAGACTACAATAGAGAGGAGAGGAGAGTAGACTACAGTACAGAGTATAGTAGTGAATGCACTGGAGAGTATAATAGAGAGTAGACTAGAGTAGAGAGTGGACTATAGAGTATAGAGTAGACTATAGACTAGAGGAGAGAGGTGAGTAGAGAGTAGATTATAGAGTATAGAGTAGATTATAGAGTATAGAGTAGAGTAGACTATAGAGTATAAACTAAAGTATAGAATAGAGAGTGGAGAAGAGAGTGGAGTAGAGGAGAGAATAGACTATAGAGTATCGTATAGAGTAGACTATAGAGTATAGAGCATAGTAGAGAGCAGAGGAGAGTAGTGAATACACTGGAGAGTATAATAGAGAGTAGAGGAGAGGGTAGTATAGTAGAGAATATACTATAGAGTAGAGGTGAGAGTAGAGGAGAACGTGGAGTAGACTACAGAGTAGACTGTAGAGTAGACTACAGTACACAGTAAAGGAGAGTATAGTATTAAGTATCAAGTATAGTAGTGAATACAGTAGTGAATACAGTAAAGAGTAGACTATAGAGTATAGAGAATAGTAGAGAGTATAGAGTATGGAGAGAGTATAGTAGTGAATACAGTACAGTACAGAGTAGTCTACAGTACAGAGTATATAGTAGAGAAGACTATAGAGAGTAGACTAAAGAGTATAATAGAGAGTATAATATGGAGTAACGGAGAGTATAGAGTAGACTACAGAATAGAGCGTAGACTACAGAATAGAGCGTAGACTATAGTAGAGCGTAGACTATGGAGTATCGAATAGAGTATAGAGTATAATACAGAGTAAAGAGTATAGTAGTACCGAGTATAGACTATAGACTAACGTATACAGTACAGACTAAAGTACAGACTATAGAGTAGACTATCGAGTAGACTATCGAGTAGACTATAGAGTAGAGACTACAGTATATTCTAGACTACAGTCTATAGTAGAGGACAGGAGAGAGTAGACTATAGAGTAGACTATAGACTATAGACTATAGACTATAGAGTATAGAGTAGACTAAAGAGTATAGTAGTGAATACAGTACAGAATATAGAGTAGACTAAAGAGTATAGCGTAGACTATAGACTATAGACTATAGAGTATAATAGGGACTATAGAGTAGACTAAAGAGTATAGTAGAGAGTATAGACTATAGAGTATAATAGGGACTATAGAGTAGACTAAAGAGTATAGTAGAGAGTATAGAGCATAGTATAGTATAGACTACAGTACAGTACAGAATATACAGTAGACTACAGACTAGACTATAGAGTATAATAGAGAGTATCGAGTATGGAGTAGGAGTACAGTTTAGTAGTGAATACAGAGTAGAGAAGAGACTAGACTACAGTACAGAATACAGAGTGGACTATAGAGTAAAGGTGACTATAGAGTAGACTATAGAGTAGACTATAGAGTATAGTAGAGAGTATAGGAGAATAGAGACTATAGAGTAGGCTATAGAGTATAGTAGAGAGTAAAGGAGAGTAGAGCAGAGAGTATAGAGTATAGTAGAGACTATAGTAGAGACTATGGAGTATAGTGTAGAGAGTATAGGAGAGTAGAGACTAAAGGAGAGTATAGTAGAGAGTATAGGAGGAGAGGAGGAGAGGAGGAGAGATTAAAGATTTATTCCATCCATCAGTCAGTCCAGTTTCACTAGAAACCAGAGAGAGAGATTGATATATTAGAGGTTAACATTTGGATATTATAAAAAATAAAAGTGGTTTTAAAGATTCATCTAGTTCTCAAAACTACTAGTTTTCTATAGTTTTCTATAGTTTTCTATAGTTTTCCACTGTTTCTGGTGACTCCATTGAGGACTTTATTTGGTGAAAGTGCCATCAGTTGATCATGAAACGTATAGTTTTCAATCATCTGATACGATTCCATATTAATACTTTTAGGAGATTCTTGTAGCTTAGAGAATTGCAATCTTTACTTGCTTGAAGTTAAGCGTATAATGCCAAGTCAATAGATACTTGATTCATGGTTTGTAGTGGGTAGGGTGGGTCGTGTGGGTATGTGCAGGATAGAGTGTATACAGGATCAGAGACTCTATATGCAGGAACAAGACTTTATATACAGGATATGAGACTCTATGTGCAGTACATAAATCCATCTGTGCAGTACCCGCGTCCCTATGTGCAGTACATACCGTTTAAGTATAGGTTTTATTTGCAATCATAGAACTTGACCTTTTGTTAAACGATACTCAATGATGTTTTCTTCATACTATAAGAAATTGAATGAAATGAAATCAATCATTGAGTGATTTTAATGATATGAAAAAATAAAAAATAAAAAAAATGAGTACTGATCAATTGTCACATAATTATTGATCTTCTCAAGATTTCATAGCCATAAAACCATAAACCATAAACCATAAAACCATGAAACCATAATACCATAATACCATAATACCATAAAAAGTAAAGATTCCTTTAAAGCATATATTTCCCCTTTTTTCAAAAAAAAAAAACCTAATCCCATGATTTAAGCTGACTTTCTATTCGCAGTGAGAGTTTTGAACAGTCTTCCTAGAGTCTCCACACAGAAAACACTTTTTATTTATTAAACCATTCTTTTTTAATTATTAAATTATTAAATTATTAAACCAAGAAATCATGGAAACCATTACACCAAAAAACCGTTGAAACCATTAAATTATTGACCTTTTAAACCAAGAAATCATTAAACCATGGGAACCTTTAAACCATGGAAACCAAGAAAGCACTGAAAGCATGGAAACCAATAAATCATTAAACCAATAAACCATTAGAATCACTGAAACCACTGATATCATGGAAACCATTAAACCAAGAAACCATGGAAACCAATAGACCATTACACCATGGAAATCATTGAATCCAATAAACAACTAAAACCATTAAACCATGGAAACCAATAAACCATTGAAACCATGGAACCCATTACGCCATTAAATTATTGATTTTTTAAATTATTAAACCATTAAACCATTAAACCATGAAACCATGAAACCATAAAGCCATGGGAACCACTGAAACCACTAAAACCATGGGAACCATGGAAATCATGAAACCTATAAATCACTGAAACCATGGAAGCCAAGAAACAACTAAAACCGTTGAAACCATTACACCATTACACCATTACACCATTACACCAATAAACCATTACACCAAGAAACCAAGAAATGATTAAACCATTAAACAAGGAAATGGGGAAGATGCATCGACATGATTGAATATCTCTACAAAATCTTTTAGTAGGCCACACCGGAGCCACCCTTGGTGAAAGCATGGGATGAGATGAACGAGAGCCAATTTGACTGGGTATGGAAAACCACCATCCACAATGGTCTCTTGGTCAAGTGGTTAAGGATTGGTCTCTGAACGAGCTTGACGTGGAGAGAGGAGTGGAGGGCCCCAGATTGATAGAGAAGACATCTTCCAAAAGCACTAGTTAAAGTGGTTCATACTTGATATCAGGTTCAGGGCCCTGGATGGTGGAAAAGACCAATGGGTAGTGCAAGATGAACTTGTGAAGACCATGGGTAGTGCAAGGGTTTCGGAAATGCCATGGTTAAGCTTGACGCAGATGTTGATGGATTTGAAAAGGCCATTTCTCTCATTATAGACGAGACTCTTTTCCATGAACTCCATATCACGCACGACATGGGTTTCGGAACTCATATAACTTGCCATGGCATTTTTTGGAATGATTTCATGATAACTCTGGATCTGTCAGTGAAGAATAAAAAAGCGACATGAGATTTGAAATAGACGATGCGAAGATGGAAATTGATAAATTAGAGGAATTCCAAAACTGATTTGGAACTTAAACCAAGAAACCATGAGACCAAGAAATCATGGAAACCAAGAAACCAAGAAACCAAGAAACCAAGAAACCAGTAAACCAGTAAACCATTACACCAGTAAACCTGTAAACCTGTTAGGAAGAATGCTACGCCCAAAATAAAGTATCCAATGACTTTGGATTCACCAGAGGCCTTGGGGAAGTTGAAATATTGCATTGTTTAAAGTGTAAGCATTCATTAATCTTTTGGAACATACCACTATCCTGGTGTTGAACGTATGCAACAGTTTCTTGATATCCAAGTTATCAGCCAACTCGTAGAAATGAACCTCCTTATTATTGAGGTTCTTGGCCATTTAGTTCCCATTCCCAGTAAGCCTGTGTCTGAACTTAAGCAGGTCTGAGATTTATAAACAAAGTGATATCAATTGTATATTCGAATACGGTAAATACACTTTGAGGCATTCCTAATGAATTCTCTCTCTATATACTTTTGTACATTCTACATTCTACATTCTACATTCTACATTCTACATTCTACATTCTACTTTTCCACTGTGTTGGGTAACCCATTCAGGGCATTCCTGAAATAGTCATCAAACTGTTATGGAACGTGTAGTTTCCTTTCAGGCAGATCCAATGGTTCCACTTGCCTGAGACCTCGCAGGTCAATCCAAGACCACTAGATACTCAATTCTAGGGCCTGAGTCTTTGTTCCAGTCAGTTTGAGTCTTGTTCCAGTCAGTTTGAGTCTTGTTCCAGTCTGGGCTTACTGGACCACTTGGTGATAACCTCTATACGCTCCACATTATACAAAAGCACGTATTCTAACCACACACCACTCTCCTTGTTGAGCAAAGTAGGCCTTGTCTAAACTTCAAGTCCTTGCGTCAGGAGAAACATGCAGATCAAGGTTTCCTTGCTGTTATCTGAGCCATAAGCTATTAGTGCTGTTCTCCTGCTGTTCTCCTGGTGCTCACTCTCGTGACATGTGTTGGTTGGCTATAGGCAAAGTAAAAGCCATACAAGTACTCGTATTTCTGCCAGGAGGTAATGTCCAACATGACGAATACAAGGTTCATTGGAATAAACAAGGAAGCTTTTACCTTATACAAGAAGCGGATTCTAATTGAAAATGGAAACTCTATGTTTCATGATTGACTATTGGTTGGTTCAGAAATTGCTAAAGATTACCGAAACGGGGAAAGTAGAAATCTAGAAATCTAGAAATCTAGAAATCTAGAAATCTAGAAAACTAGAAATCTAGAAAAGTAGAAAATCAGAAATGAAGAAAACTACAAAACTAGAAAACTAGAAAATTGATGAAACACCATTACATCCGGTTACTAATCCATGTAACATTGAGATCCACGCCAAACAAATACTCCTTCAGTCTCCAAATAACGAAACATTCTATAGATTAAACTTGAATTTTCTGGTTCAAGTACATTCCTGTGTAGTATAGTAAATTATGGGATAGTCTAGTATATCATAGTATGACTAGAGTATTGGTATAGTCTAGTCTAGCATAGTATTGGTATTGGTCTAGTAGAGTATATCATAGTATGACCAAAGTATAGTATAGTGTAGTATTAGTATTAGTATTAGTATAGACTAGTCTAGTATAGTATAGTATAGTATAGTATTGATATGAGTATAGTATAGTATAGTATAGTCTAGTATATCGTAGTATATCATAGTCTAGTATTAGTCTAGTATAGTCTAGTATATCATAGTATTAGTATATCATAGTATTAGTCTAGTCTAGTCTAGTATAGTAGTATTAGTATAGTATAGTATAGTATTAGTATAGTATAGGTTAGTATAGTCTAGTATAGTATAGTAGTATGAGTATAGTATAGTATAGTATAGTAGTATTAGTAAAGTATAGTATATTAGTAGTGTAAGGTATAGTATTGTATAGCATAGTATTGGTATAGTGTAGTAAAGCATAGGATAGTAAAGTCTAATCTAGTGTAGTCTAGTCTAGTCTAGTATAGGTTAGTCTAGTATAGTAGTATTAGTAAAGTATAGTATAGTATAGTAGTATTAGTATTGTATTGTATAGCCTAGTATAGTCTAGTATATCATAGTATTACTATTAATATGAGTATAGCATGTATTGGTATGGTATTGTATGAGTAATGGTTTAGTATAATATTAGTATTTACAAAACTAGAAAATTGGAAAACTACACATTTAGAAATCTAGAAAACTAGAAACCTAGAAACCTAAAAACCTAGAAAAGTAGAAACCTAGAAACCTAAAAACCTACAAACCTACAAAGCTAGAAATCTAGAAAAGTGGAAAGGTGGAAAACTACAAAACTAGAAAATTAGAAAATTAGAAAACTACAAAAGTCGATAACTAGAAAGCTAGAAAATTAGAAAATTAGAAAATTAGAAAATCAAAAAAACTAAAAAACTACAAATTTAGAAATCTAAAAAACTAAAAAACTACAAATCTAAAAAACTACAAAACTAGAAATCTAGAACACTAGAAAAGTAGAAAACTAGAAACCTAAAAATCTACAAAACTAGTAATCTAAAAACAAGTAACCTAAAAATCTAGAAATCTAGGAACCTAAAGAACTAGAAAACTAGAAATCTACAAAAGTAGAAAACTAGAAAACTAGAAAACTAGAAAACTAGAAAACTACAAAATTCGAGAATTCGAGAATCAAAAAAACTAGAAAATTAGAAAATTAGAAAACTAGAAAAGTGGAAATTCACAAAACTGGCAACCTAAACCACTAAAAAACTAAAAAACTAGGTAATAAGAAATCCACAGATCTAGAAAAGTGGAAAAGTGGAAAACTACAAAACTACAAAACTACAACTCTACAGTTCTAGAATTCTAGAAAAGTAGTGACCTAAAAAATTAGAACTCTAGAAAACTAGAAACCTAAAAATCTAGAAACCTAGAAAAGTAGAAAACTACAAAAGTACAGATCTAGAAATCTAAAAATCTAAAAAACTATAAAAGTACAAATCTACAGATCTAGAAAACTAGAAAACTACAAATCTAGGTAATTAGAAAACTAGAAAGCTAGAAAACTAGAAACCTAAAATCTAGAAGAGTGGAAGAGTAGAAAACTACAAAACTACAAAACTATAAATCTACAAATCTACAATTCTAGAAAGGTAGTTACCCAAAAAATTAGAAAAGTGGAAATCTAGAATTCTAGAAAAGTAGTAACCTAAAAACTAGAAAAGTAGTTACCTAAAAAATTAGAACTCTAGAAATCTAGAAACCCAAAAACTACAAAAGTACAGATCTAGAAAAGAGATACCTAAAAACTAGTAGTCTTACCAGAAGAAACCATAAGACCCCTCTGAATCCAATTCCTGGAATTCATTAAAAATCAAACCTAACTTCATTTCTAAACCCTAGGTCTACAAAATCCATCAAAATCACGGTTAAAGTCTCTTCTAGTGATTTCCAGAATTCTTCTCCGCATTACTACCTACGACTTTTTCTGATTATAGTGATGGTACTGGGTATGGCCAGATTTTGAATCTTGGCATACTAATAGTGAATATTCGACTAATTGAATGTATTGAAAAAGAATGGTTTGGTAAAAATCTCTATTTCTCGTATAAACGGTTGGATGAATATTAGCCAGTCCTGCATACAGCACGACCACCTGGACCTCCAAAATGTATACTAATTAAAAGAAGACATAGCTAAATAATACTAGCTTGAAGTACTCTTCTCTTCCTGTATACAGATCTGTATACCTACTTCACCTTATCTACTAGACTATATCCTGGTACAAGTTCCGGTATATAGTAGGGTCCTAGTACACCCGTACATGTCGGGAAAAACAGTAAATGTCTAGAATTTCAGTACTTCTCTTTATTTACATATTCCTGGTCTTTAAATATATTAAGAATTGGAAGAAATCGGGTATTACATATTCTTCCTGTTCCTGCACATTGGCCCCATCCAATATTCCACTAAAGTATGTTATTATTAATTACAATTTCTGACCTTACCCAAACTAACACTATTATACTTATATTCCCTAGATTTGATTACCTTTAATTATGACCTTATCAATAGACTAGGCCCGGCGCTTATATGCAGTACCTTTAATATATATGAAACTACACGTTTTAAACCAAATGAATACGTATAGAGTAGAAGTGATTAATTGGATAATGTTCTAATACTATTATAAGTGATATAATGATACCATGGTGTACATGTGATATTACCATGTGATATTACCATGTGATATTTTACACGTGCGCATTATCACATGATTCTCACATGATTCTCACATGACCATCACATGACTATCACATGATATTTACCACATGACCATCACGTGATCCCGAGGATATCGCACACTCTTCTCATCCCCATCTTCTCCTCCCCAATGCACTCTACTCCCAACTCCATCAAGCTCATTTCTGGTAATTCCCACCGGGCTCTTTCGGAACTAATAGCCGAGCGGCTCGCCCTCCCCGTGGCTAAAATTGGCGCGTTCCAGTACCTGAACAAGGAAACCGCCGTAGCCATTGGAGAGTCCGTCCGAGATGAGGATGTATACATCATCCAGACCGGATACGGCGAAAACAAAATCAATGATTTTCTTATGGAGTTGTTAGTGATCATCAATGCGTGCAGGACGGGTGGCGCCAGACGGATCACGGCCGTGGTGCCTAACTTCCCTTATGCAAGACAGGATAAGAAGGATAAGTCACGTGCGCCTATTACTGCCAAGTTGGTGGCTAATCTATTACAAACTGCTGGATGTAATCATATGATTACTATGGATTTGCATGCTTCTCAGATCCAGGGCTTTTTCCGGGTTCCCGTGGATAACTTATATGCCGAACCTTCCTGTTTAAGGTATATCCAGGAGAACTATGGCCATGCTAACTTATCCATAGTATCGCCTGATGCAGGAGGAGCCAAGCGGGTAGCCTCTATTGCTGATAAGTTGGACGTGCAATTTGCTCTCATCCATAAGGAGCGACAGAAGGCAAATGAGGTGTCGAAAATGGTGCTTGTTGGAGATGTGGCCAAGAAAACGTGTATTTTGATCGATGATATTGCCGACACTTGTGGCACCTTGTGTAAGGCAGCGGACGTGTTGCTCTCCAATGGTGCAGAACGTGTGGTGGCCATTATTACCCATGGTATCTTTTCCTCCAATGCTATAGACAAGTTGAACGGTTCACGGTTGGATAAGATCGTATGCACCAATTCCATTCCTTTGGACGATAAGTTGGAGGTTTGTGACAAGTTGGAGTTGATGGATATTAGTGGGACATTGGCTGAGGCTATTCGGAGGCTCCATAATGGTGAAAGTGTGTCATATTTATTCACCAATGTGGCTTGATCCACCCAGATCTGGTACCCAAGCACTCAAGCAGATCTGGTACCCAAACACCCAAGCAGATCTGGAGGTCACAGAATTTACAAGCAGATCTGGAGGTCACAGAATTTACGTGCAGATCTGGAGATCACAGAATTTACAAGCCGATCTGGAGGTCACAGAATTTACAAGCAGATCTGGAGGTCACAGAATTTACATGCAGATCTGGAGGTCACAGAATTTACAAGCAGATCTGGAGGTCACAGAATTTACAAGCAGATCTGGAGATCACAGAATTTACATGCAGTTTACACAGTGGCAGGTTTGATTCACACGGACATGTCACCTATCACATAGATCTGAAACTGATCGGATGGACTTATGCCCACTGCGTGGCAGACCTGTCATAATAAGTTCGGGAAATAGATACCTTCGGGATATATCTCAAGCTTGAACGGTATGCGACGTTTTACTTACCCGACTCTTCTCGACCTATTGGACTTTTGGTGACTAATCCAGCTACATTGAAGCAGGTTCTGTTACATGCAATGGCAGATTTGAGAGTTTCAGTCATCTCAGTGATTGATGGAGAGAAGAAACACCGAGTCTAAAGAAACTAATGAAGATTTGGATTACAGATATTCATTTAAACGGACTGAAGTGATAGAGGTTTGGTTCTTATTGAAACTTCGAATTTCTTACTTCCATGTTCATTATGTTTCTTACTTCGAGGGTCTGAGTTGCTTGAATGATTCCTGTATACATTCAAACAATAGAAAGATGATCTCGTGCCGTGACAGTCTGGTGGTTTGTGCCATTCTTGAATGCTATTGTTAGAGATTGGACATCGAAGCATTAAAGCCAACATGGGAAAACCAACATGGGAAAACCAACATGGGAAAACCAATGTGGGAAAATCAACATGGGAAAATCAACATGGGAAAATCAATATGGGAAGGCATTGGACTGGAAAATTGGTCAGGCAGTCTCTACATTGTCTGTACAGTCATCTGGAGAAAGTCATCTTTATACAGTTACTGATGAAGTGATGCTGGAGTCCTGAAATTGGAGAACTAAAGGCCTTAGTCTAGAAGAGTCTGGATGCCTAGAAGAGTCTGGATGGATATTTGATCCAGAATCAAGGCGAAATCCAATGACCTTCCCAAACTTCTTCCAGTCCTGGAATGAAATCAAGAATGCAAGGATTCTATTGGTTTGAACCGAAAAAGTTCTTCATCACATCCAACCATTGAAATTCATTATTTATTGGGTCATTGGTTTCATTGGACTCTATGGCTAATCTCTTCCTCATGAGATATTGGATCTTGTTCTTCTTGGTGTCTACCATTCCCATATAACATTGAAGACTAGCGAAAAAGTCAGTTCAAAAACAGTCTACTAGAGCCAACTCGATAGTGCTGTTTAAAGCTGTACTCCAGCAGATAATTTGTCTATTTCATCAGAGCTGGATCCTTGACAAGATAACAAGGATAACTACTCTACTACTTTCCAGGACCAGAACCATGATTACACTCTATTAGAAGTTTCCTAGTGAGTTCTCCAAGTCAAATGGGCCTAATAGGGAATTAGCTTGGTAAGGTGACACCAGATGACATTAAACAACACCAAATGACATTAAACAACACCAAATGACACCAAACAACGCCAAAATAGTGGCTCTAGTGAGCACTGATGGACTTATATTGATACGGAAAACCAACGGATTCCTTCACCCAAACCATACGGATTGTCGCCATCTCCCAGTACATGTTCCTCGATCCTCGAGATCCGCCCCAAAATGTACTCTTTATCCGAAAGCTCCTCGGATGTGTGCAAGAAAAAATGGGGAGCGTCGAGGTTGAATGCAGCCCATGGTGATACCTGGTCGTGGTCTTTTTTCGTGGGAAGAAATAAGGCCAAATCGCCCTCTTGGAAGTTGTTGACGGAGATTTTGTCTCCTTTGCGGTTTTCCTTGGTGAGTTTCTTTGCAAAGCCCTCCACGTCCCGAAATCGTTTAAGAATGGCATTAAGGAAAAATGGTTCAGGTGAATTTTCTCCATTTCCTCTTTCATCACTCTTTTCACTTTTTCCACTATCTTCTTCATTTTCGCTTCGGAACATAATGGTCTGCACAAAGTCATCGATCTTGGGGACGATTTCCTGACAAAAAGTCATGTGTTCCCGAATCTGTGACTCGAGCTCATCTAAGTCTTCATCATCAGTTTTAAGATCTCGGAAATCCTGGATCCATCCGAACTTTTGAGACATTTCATAAACCACAGCAGATCTAAAAGGTTTTGGAACTCCTCCCACATCAATTTCATGAGCCACGTTTTGCTCTTTCTTTGACCTTAAGCCCTTGACTCTGCGGATCCGAAACTCAGTGACTCCCAAATTGGTCTCTGCCACCAAAAGAAGACCCATGGACTCCAAGATCTCGGCAAACTCATAGAAAAACGCCATGTTACTGGCGAGAAGCTTGCTTAAGGCTTGGAACATACTCAGAAATGACCGAATGGAATTGTGCATCAACTCATCCATCTTATGGGATTTTCCTTGCATCACCTCCATCAATGCCTCGAAATCTTCGGTCTTGGCCTCCAACTGGGCCCGGATCTCATCGTTTTGAGCCTGAACTTGAGATACTTCGCTGGAGAAATGGGACCTTTCCGTCCGGAACTCGGCCTCTTTGGCCCTCATGTTGGAAAGAAGCTCGGAGTTGACCGACTTGACGTCCGAAAGTTCCGACTGGAGATTGGTGACTTCTGCCTTAATGTCAGATTCTTCCTTGGAGACTCCACACTGGTCCAAATCCAGGCTTTTTGGTTCTGCTGCCATGGGAACTTGCAGTTTGAGCTCAAGCGCAGTGATTTGGTCTAAAAGAGCATTCTTTTCCTTGACACTCTCCACTTCTGCTGCTTGCAACGCCCCATTCTTTTGCTCCAACTCCTGATACTCTTGCCTAGTCTTGTCTAGGTCTATAGATATATCCAGACACTTCTTTTCCTGATCCTTATACCTCTGTTTTGACTGCTCATATTTGCTTTTGGAATCCTGATTCTCTTTCTTTAAATCTTCACATTCCTTCTTCGTTTTCTTCTCCATCTCCTTAAATCTCCTTTCCAACTCTCTGTACTTCTCCTCCGACTCTCTGTACTTCTCCTCCGACTCTCTGTACTTCTCCTCCGACTCTCTGAATTTCTCCTCCAACACTCTAAGCTCCCTTGATGTCTTTTCGGAAGCCTCCACTTTAACCTGCATCTCCTTGAGCTCTCGCTTAAGACGGATATTCTCCAAATGCTTATCAATGGTTCCAGAGGCATCAAGAGCCCGTACCTTCTTCTCCCCTAGAAGTTTGATAGGATTATTGGGTTCCGAGAAATGATGAGTGATTCTGGGTCTATCCAATCTTCCCAGTTCTTTTGATTCATTGGTCTCGATTCCTTCACTGGTATTTGTCTTGGAGCTTCTGGAACTGGGGTCAAAAAGAATAGACTTGGACTCCTTGGTCTCATGTACAACCGGCCATCCTTGGAGGTTCTTATACTGATGCTGGTGGAGAAGATCCTCGAGCTTCTTGATCCTGCACCGAAGACCCTTCATCTGGTTAAGGTCAGAATCTTCATCAACTCCTCCATGGCGAATGATCCTCAGCTGTGCCTCGTAGTCTGCAGTAGTACTCAAGGAAGCTATGATTTTGGTGGTGCTTTTGAGTTTCTCTGTAGACACCACGAGGTCTTTGAAGTTCCGCTCCAAGAGCAAAATGGACTTTTCCGGTTGGTGTACACGCATGGCTTCAATGTACGAAGCCAAATCGTCTCTTTCGAGCTGGAAATCGAGCCATTCAAAAATCGGCTTGGGTGTGTTGTTGGCAAGACTCACATCCACCGAAGGAACTTGTGTTTGGATACAAACCCCGGGTTCCAATGTATCAACAAGACTTCCAAATCGCTTATTCCAGAGCATTTGGAATTTCTTCTCATGCTCTATCAAGATGGTCACTTGTTCGCTGATATTATGCACCACTCCTTTGGAAAAGTAGTCAGCCCATTCAAACTGCCTTCTCCTTTCAATGAGGATAAAACCAAAAAGAAGAGGAAGGTCGATGGTCATAGAGAGAATGGCCTCATTTTTCCGGATCTGTGCAAGAACTGTGTCGTCTTTTTCAAAGAGTTTTTTGCACCCATTCTTAACCTCCACCAGTTTTTTCTGGGAAAGAGCAATCCACTCCAAAATTTGACCCGATTGTTCTGCCATCTGCGCTTTAAAAGTTATAGCCGATTGAAGAAGTTCATAAGCCTCAAGAGCCAAAGAGAGGTCTTCTTTCTTTTTAAGAAGATCTACCAATTCAGCCTTTGAACGAAACTTTTGTATGGATTGACTCCTCAAAGCTCCGATTTTCTCATCTATGGCCACCTTCATCCGGTGAGTGTCATGAACCAAAGAAGCCATTTGAGTATTTGTTTCTTGCATCTGAGGCATCGTTTCCTCCACGAATAAACACGCCTTTTCCAACACAGAGAAACTCAAAAACTCAGCTAATTGTAGTGGTTTCAGGTTCTTGAACCGCACAACTGGAAGAGCCTTAAGGGCCAGAAGATGCATTTTCCAAGACTTCTGAAGCGATTTCGCCTGAAGAAGCTTAAATTCTTTCTCATAATTTTCAAATGCTTTCTCTGCAGCAAAAATGAAATTCGTGGTAAACTGGAAAATGATATTAAGAGCTCGGAACATCACATTAATCTGAGCCGTCACTCGGTTTATCTCAGAAATAAGCCCCACACAATTCATGGTTCCAACCATAGGCTTAGCCATAGTTCTTGCATGTTCCTGTACAAGATAAGAAGTTAAAATAGCCAGCGTGGCATTTTCTTGGAACATCTTACGGTCAAAAAGAAAGAGCTCCTGCATATCGTTCACCATCAGGAAATCGAGCTTGATCCCAAATGACGTTAGGAGAATAAGGTTTTCCTCTCCAATCACTTTTTGGGTGGAATTTTCATGGAGATAACTCTTGAGTTTTTGTACATTGGAAAACCGGACCGGTTTAGGAATCTCATACACCGCCCCATTATGTGCATTATAGATGTAGAGGATATTCATAGTTAGGATTCAGGGAATGCTTTAATTGTAGGAACCCGATTATGTGCAGTCTGGATTCAAGTTTCCAAATTCAGGTTTGATGCTTTGATTCTTTTTCGGGTTGTTTCTGGCTGTTTCTGGGCGTTTCAGGGCTGTTTCAGGGCTGTTTCAAGTATTAGATGCAATCTCAGATGCAGTATCAGTAACACAAAGCGGGGGACGAATTATTAAGTATGCCTATACAAACGAGCTGGAAGAATTGGATGTGCAGGGTCCACTAGTAGTGCACAGCTAATGGTAGGCAATGGTGTGGCTTGTGAATATGGGGTAGGTTTAGGTATGCGATATGACCACGTGACCTTAAACATGAGCCTCGATCACGTTTTTCAAGTCACGTTTTTCAAGTCACGCGCGCAGTCATGTGTTCAGCGTCACGTGCTTTAAAGTCACGTGTTATAAAGTCACGCGCATCAAGGTCACGTGCATTACCACTTGATCATTCCCTTACGTATGTGACAACCACTCAGTGAATTTAGTAAATAATACGTTCATTCTTTACTCAAGCCAATGCGTATAGTATGCAGTTTGTATATAATAATCGAGTAGTGCTTATATGCAGGACACACAATATTATGAGTCTTCCAAACAACCAAACAATGGGAATTGAAAATGGACTCGATTTCTAATAAATACAGAATCAGAATTATATAGCAAAGCATAGATTTGGTGTAGTCCATCTTATAGAACTGGATATATTGTATGATCCTGTATATAGTATATAGTAGTGCATATAAGTGGTAAATCCTGCATATAGACACGGCAGAATACAGTACAACAGTTGGTACAAGTTTAATGCCTTTAGTAGGAATGAGATACTTTATGATGGTTTATCTTTAATACGAGAAGTAAATAAGTGGTGAAATATAGACGAGAGAAAATTTGACAAAAGACAAAAGACAGAAGACAAAAGACAGAAGACAAAAGACAAAAGACAAAAGACAGAAGACAAAAGACAAAAGACAAAAGGTGGGGTATACTATACACTCCAACTCGTAGTTTGAGTGATGATTGACTCATTCAGTATAAAGTATAACCCTTTTTGTAACTGTTTCGGCTCCAATCTGGCTTATACCTCCCCGTAAATTCTAGACACTTTTTGAGCTGGGCCCTTTTGGGATATTAGCAATGAGTCCCATTTGAGCAGGTGTAGTTCCATAGAAAGAGCCTCTGTCACTGTCTCCATAGACTGTCACTGTCTCCATAGACTGTCACTGCCTTTGACTGGTGTATTTCTCCAGATGAAGATATACTTGATGAGACTAGAGCTTGGGCTTGGCAGCCAATTGCGTGGACAACACTTGCTTCATCTCGTTGGCAGTCTCCACCAAATAGTACTTCATGTGGCTGGAGTTCAAGCCGAAGTTCTTATTGCTGCAAATGTGGATGTGCAACCACTCGCTATTGACCAAGTACCCAAACCCAAAGCCTTGGTCCGACACCTGCAGGAATCCCCAGCTCTGGAAGTTCTCCGAAGGGATTTGCGACGTGGAAAGGAACCACGACGATGAGTACTTGTAGATGGGGTCCTTGAAGATCGTGGGCACCTCCTCGCCTTCCTTGACCATCTGCAGTAATCCAAACAAGTGACGGTCCACTCCCTTTCCATCGGCTGCGTCACCCAAGTACTTGATGTGTTGCTTGCAAGCAGCATTAAATGCGGCGATCTTGTCCTCGGTTGATGCCGAGTTGTCGCTCCACGTCTCCACAAACTTCTTGGACTCCACAGACACACTTCTGCCGGTTTCGGTTCTTCCCTTCAAGTACTTTCTGGTGGCTGCCGACTCGTACGTAGGACGCACCTTGCCGGTCAACTTGTAGTAAGCCAATTGAATCATCATCTGCACGTATGCATCGGGCGACACCTTGAACTGCTTGATCAAGTTCTTACCGTAGCCGTGGAACTGGAATGCCTCGTAGTCGAGCGCATTGACCGTGGCCACAAACTTGGTCTTGGCATCGGCGATGTCCTTCTTGTTGGCCACCGTAAGGTCAAATGGCAACACCGAAGGCAACTCAGCCACCTTTCCTTCGGGGCTAGAGGCTGCAGAAGCTTCCACTTCCGCCAAAAACTCCGTTGGAGAGACCTTCTGGATCTGGCCCAAGATCTGGTTGTTCAATTGGACGGTTGGAGTAGCGTCCATCTTGGAGTGCTCACCCAAGAACCCAGAGTTTCCGTTCTTGGACACCAAAAACTCCAAGGGCTTGTCGAAAAACCGGTTCTGGCCATCTCCGTGCCAAGCATTGCGGGCCTTCTCCTCAATGGTCACTGGAGCATTGTCATCAAGACAAATGACAAACGAGGCGGCGAAAATAGATTCAAACGTAGCCTCATTCACGGGAGACTGGTTCAATTCCTCGAACGTCTTCAAGTACTCGTCTCTGTTCAAAGAGGTAAGAGCCCCCACACCCTCTCCACGAGGAACTCTAGGGTTGACCACTGTGGTCAAATAAAGCAACTGCTGGTAGATGTCGGCACGTGACAAGGGCTTTCCATCGGTACCGTGGTGGAACACCTTGTAGAAATTATTGTTGAGAGCAACAATAAAGTACCTGTTTTCAGCGCCCGAGTACAACTTGGTGATGTCACTTCCAGCAGCTGGCACACGCGAGTTGTTGAACATATAGTGGAACGCGTTCATGCAGTAAGGGTTACCCTTGATGATCTCGGGCTCTAAGGTCTCGTTTTCCACCTCGATCAAGAACTGCGTGGTGTAGTATGCAATCAACGAAGCCTTGAACAATTGGTTCTTTCCCACCACGTTGTTGACGTCCTTGTGGTTGAAGAAATAGGACACATAGGGCACCACCGGGTCCCGGTACGACATGTAGGCATAATCGTCCCAGAACTCAGCCAACCAATTATCCTTACCCAGGGCAAAGGCCTCCAAGCGCTTTTGCAACACCTCACCCTGGCCTCCAGGACGGGAAAACTCCTCCACAATGGCCTTGGTGGACGTGAGTTGAGATTTGGAGAGAAATGGTTCCACGGAGCGCAAGTACTTGGCGCCGGTTTCCTCCAAAGTGGGTACAGGCAACTTGGGAAGCTGCGTCTGGTACTTGAATAGGTCGCCTTTTGTGACTGACGAAGAGAAGGATCTGGTCATTCTTGCGGCGGTCTTTAACATTCCAAACTGGGATTTGGGAATCAGATAACTGAGGAACCTAGTAGTAGTACCAAGTAAAGTTTAGCCAAGATCAGGAATAGAACAGATCAATGGTTCAACAGATTGAATAGAAAACAACGAACAGATTGAATTAAAAACAACGAGCAGATTGAATAGAAAACAATGAGCAGATTGAATAGAAAACAATGTTGGCCGGAGATACTTGAAAAGTGGGTCAAGTGAAAGTGTTAGGAATGGCACCGAAATATTGCGAACTCCGGGGTTTATATGTGCTTGACTTGTGGGGAGGATGCGCGAAACACCGAGGGTTGAAGCGCACCGGGAGCGCGCGTGAAACCACCGGCCGAGCTGTATGCAGGCACAACCCACCATACCCCTAATGACCGCCAATTTCTATTTCACCACCACTATCAACACCACCGCCACCACGGAATCCCACTATCACCAAACCCACTTTTAGTGCTCCATTTTCAAGTCAAACGCCAACAATTCATAACACAAGTGTTTGTGACACGTGGCAATACCCAAATCATGGGAAATTGGCTTAAAAGGGAAAAAAACGATTGGATTCTCCAAGGTGGGAAAAGGCATCCTTATATAGACAAGGGAGGGGATTGGGTGGCGAATTTCTTTAAGGGGTAGAGTTCAGGGACCATTCCGAGGTCTAACCTTTACTAAGTTCCGGGGGCGGTTGCGTGGACACCAGGCATGGAGATGGCCTCATCCGAGGGATCCTCATCCGAGGGGTCCTTATCCGAGGGGTCCTAATCCGAGGGACCTCAGCTTGTCGCATTTAGAGGCTTATGGTTTGCATCCGGCTGGCTGCAACTTAGGAGGTACGGGTGCACCTGCCACATTGAGCCGTTACCTTCCGTCGCACACCCGTGCACCTCGCTTATAATTGCAAAAATCTCTGCTACGCATACTACTCCAAAATGGACTGCTCCTCCGTCTTGGCCTATGTTTTACTCCTATGGTACGCTGTCATTATCATTGTGGCCTTCAGTGGATTTTGGTGCATCCTCATATGCTTTTCCAAGCCACCCGTACCTCCAGAGCTACTCTCTGCTTCTGCTCTAGAACCGGTCACCATTCTCCGACCCATCAAAGGCATCGATCCCGAGCTCCAATCGTGTCTTGAGCTGTCGTTTCTCCAGGACTATCCTTCAGAAAAACTCCAGATTATTTTCTGCGTTTCCGATGCTTCGGACCCGGCCATTCCGACCCTCCGCCTATTGGCGGCAAAATATCCCCATATCGAGTGCCAGATCCTCGTGTCGGCGCCCGGAGAAGACCATTTCGGGCCAAATCCGAAGGTCAACAACCTCGCCAAGGGTTTTTTGGCCGCCAAACACGACCTCTTGTGGATCATGGACTCCAATGTATGGGCCTCCGAGTACATTTTGAAGAATTCAGTGTTGGCCATGGTCAACAATACAAATTGCGGCCGGTACTTGGGGGTTTCAGGGAGAAAAGTCAAGTTGGTGCATCATGTGCCGTTGGCCATTGCGCTTAACGATTCCAAATTCGGCAAGGGAAGCCTATTGGACGAGATGTTTTTGTTCTCGCTGCACCTGAAGTTCTACGTGAGTCTAAATAACTTGTCCATTGCGCCGTGTGTTAACGGCAAGTCCAACATGTATCGGAAAAGCGATTTGGACTATGCTGTTTCTCGGATTCCGTTCCAGAAGTCGGCTTTCTTCGGCGATCCAGCCGTCGTGGCTGCTGCTAGGGCCATTTCCAGTAAAGGCCCCGGCAATTCGTTGCAGTTTTTCGCCCGCTACATTGGTGAAGATAACATGATTGGCATCGCTCTCTGGGAGTACTGCAGGGGCAGAACAGCTCTAACGGGAGACTCTGTGGTACAGCCACTCATGACGTATGACCAGGCTCTCTCCATCAAAGAGTACTCCAATCGGCGAGTCCGGTGGCTCCGAGTCCGCAAATATATGGTTTTGGCGGCCACATTAGTGGAACCTACGACGGAATCGCTCATTTCAGGGCTCATGGGTACATTTGCCGTGTCAAAGTTGTTTTTGAATAAAACATTCAGCTTCTGGTTCTTTGCTTTACACATGCTGTGCTGGCTTTGCCTGGACTATGTTCAGTTCTACACGTGGATTGGCAATATCTCCAGCTTGGCAACTTGTCCTGCGTGGCTAGAGAACGTGGCGCCTACCAGACGGGGCCTTGGCGAATGGTTTCAGATCTGGCTTATGCGGGAACTCTTGGCATTGCCCATTTGGATCACCGCCATGGTCGGACACGAAATCAACTGGCGGGGCAAGCCGTTCATGATCAAAAACGATTTATCTGCAGAGGAATTATAGAAGTGATTCCAAGCGATAATCCAAAAAAAAGAAAAGAATAAAGTGGATTTGTATGAAGACAGAGGCTTCATTGACTGTGGTTGGCTCTATGTGGGATTGGAATTATAGAGGTCCTGCATATACGCCCGCCCAAGAATCCAACGGAAATGAATCAAAATGAAGCCATCAAAAGCTAAAGGTTTATCTTGAGGGGTACGGACTTCACTTGTCCGTTCGGCAGTTTGGCAGTTTCAGAGTATCTGGAAAAGATTGGCCCAGTCTGAAACTATTGGCCGAGGATGCCGGTCTGGTGCACAGGTCTCCGCGTTCCCCACACTTACCTCCAACATCCAAACCTCACCGCTCCAATTAGAAGCAACCTCTCTTCCTCTCATTTCCAATCCAATCTTTCATTCCATTGATGATTTCCCTTTCCGGAAAATGTGCCCTTGTCACGGGCGGGTCTGCAGGACTCGGAGCGGCCGTTTGTGAGCAACTCGCCTCCGAAGGCGTCAACTTGGCCATCAATTATGCCCACTCCAAAGACAGGGCCCAACAACTTGCTGATAAACTCAAGCAACAGTACAAGGTGCAGATCCATTTGATCCAATCAGATCTCTTCAGCGGCAAACATGCAGCAGAACAAGTGGTCATGCATGCATATGAAGCCATGGGTCAATTGGATATCGTGGTTTCCAATGCCGGGTGGACCAAACCAGTGGCATACGAAGACTTGGATTCGCTTGATGATGAACTCTGGGATAAGTGTCTTCAGGCCAACATCAAAACACACTTTTTCCTATTCCGGGCGTCCAAAGCATACTTGGAGCAAAGCGTCCATGGAGGCACCTTCATTGTGTCGGCCTCAGTGGCTGGCAGAGCCACGCAAGGGTCCAGTATTGCATATGCTGTTAGCAAGGCTGGGTTGATCCACATGGTTAAGATGTTGGCCAAGACGCAGGGACCTCTCGTGAGGGTGCATGCGGTATGCCCAGGACTTCTTCTAACGGAATGGGGCCAGTCATTTTCTGAGGCGTCAATCGAAGCAACAAAGGAAAAATCACCGCTTAAGGTTACCACGGATGTGGAAGAGACGGCGGCGCATTTCGTGTTTCTCTGCAAGATGGCTTCTTCCACTGGTGCCGTGGTGGCTATGGATGCCGGAATCTCGTTGTGACATTGATGCAGTAGAAGAAAGACATGTGCAGGTGCCAATCTGTGGTCAATAAAACAAACCAAGTTTTATGACTAGATTCAGGGTATGAGACAAAATCAATCAATATTTGGCAAATGATGATGATGTTGGTCAGGGTTTCAGGAACAGCAATTAGACACTGCAGAAAGAATTAGAATTGCAGGATTGCATGCTTCAATTGCTTGAGTGGATTACCTAATTGGGTAATCGCGAAAACCCTCTAATTAATTCACTGCATGGCGTCTATATTGACGATCCTAGATCCCATCCATTATCTTCTTCACAACAATCTTGGTCTTTGTCATTGTCACTTTCATTGTCACTTTCATTGTCACGGTCAATTCTCACCATAATCATACTTTATTCTCATTTCTCCTCACTTCTCTTTTCATCTCTCGCCGCACCCACTCTATGCACACTACCATATGCTGCTGAAACAGACCACACTAAACCACCAGACTATAAGCAATGCATTCGCTAAAGCGTGTGGCCTGTAGTAAAGCGTGCAGTCAGCCGCAGGGCGTTCTTTCAGTCGTAAGGCGGACAGTCAGTCGTAAGGCGGACAGTGAGGAGAGGGAATGTGAAGCCAAGCAAAGGCGTGCATGACTTCTCCGCACACATGTACCCGCAGACCCTTGCCTGCCCAGTGCAGGCCGCGCATGGATGATCTTTCAGGATATTTCCGCTTTAGGCCGCTCCATCAAACCTGCCCTTGCTTATAACCTGCCCGATCCCATCCTATCCTTTCGGTTCAATTCCGTCCACTTCACTCATTTTCATCCACATTCCATTTTCATATTCCCATTCATTCCCAGTCTCATTTTTTGGACTTTTTTATTATCTTCCTTTCCATTATCCTTCCATAATCTCATTATCCCACTATTATATTCCATCCATTATCCCACTATTATTTTCCATCCATTATCCCACTATAACCATCTTTGTCTTATTTTCATTCCATTGTTCCATTGTTCCACAATTGAAATCTGCCTTTCTATACTTCCAACCTTTCCATTAAGATGATGATGAATCCCCAGGTGGCCAGTCCCTGTCTTATGCCCCAAGCCCAGCCAGTAATGTACCGTCTCCAGGCCATAGAAAAAGAGCCTGTCGATGAGAGTCTTCAAAGAGAGACTTTGTACAAGACTTTGACGGAAAAGTCCAACCACTGGGAAGACACAGACATGTATGCCAGAAACTTCGAACCCTCCGGAAATGAGTCCATCCATACCCAAGAGTCCAATTCGCTGACCCTTGATCCAGGCCCCCATGTGAACCCGCTTAGTTCTGAGTCTCCTCTAGCATCACCAAGCCAGAGAAAGACCACCACCAACAATTCTGACAGTCAGGACCGTTTTAAAGGTTCGAACACTCCTCGTACTTTCCCAGATCCTTCAAAGTCTCAGAGTTTCGGTTCAGACCGTCATCCCTCTGAGGTTTCAACCCAAAACTCTCAGGTTCAAGACCGTCTGGAGAAGGGAGGTTTCCGAAGACATAGAGTCAAGCGCAAGATCAAGCCCGGCCGTGTATGGTCCATGAACCCAACACAGGAAATCGCCCTCAAACAATTCTGGGCCATTCTTCTCAAATCGTTCGGCTATGATGTCAACTTATCCCTGGGTGAAATCGAGTCCGGTACGTCGCTCGTGGCGTCCAGCAAAAAAATAAGGCCCCAGGCCCGCCGTCGCCGTGAACGCGTCAGCACCGACAAGAGCGATGGTAAGCTCTCAGATACTACCGGAAGCGGCGGAAGCAGTCCCCAAAATGAACACAGCGAGACGCAGCTGGTGACGTCGGACCTGTCGTTCATCTTTCAGTTCTCATACAACCGCATCAAGTCGGTCTTTTATTCGCTCGAAACAGGCACCTTAGAGGCCGACAATGCCAGCACCGTGTTTTCTCTTGGAGAGGGTAGTGTGCATTCCACATTATCCAATTTCATCGGCGAAGACCTCCACAAGAGTCTTTGGGCCTCGTGCCGCAATGATAACTTGGACAATTACTTGCTTCGACTTCTCCGGGAAAAAGAGTTCAATGTAAACAAGTCCCTCAAGATGTTTGCCACGATATTCGATTGGCGCCTCAATGTGCATGGTGTAGAGGACTTGCTCTGCAAGGGCGATGCACACTTTTATTTTGAAGGCCAGCATCCCAGCCTTATGCAGATGTTCATGCGCAACGAGATCTTCACAAGGGGTAAGGCTCGGAATGGAGAACCCTTAATCTATGTGCGGGTACGGAAACACTTGCGGAGCAACTGCCCCGCTCCGGAATTCGAGAAGTTCCTCATCTTGATCTATGAGTGGATCCGGCTCCAGTTCTCCGAAACCCGCTCCGGTGTGGACCAATGCCAGCTCATCTTTGACTTGACGGGCTTCACCATGAAACACGCCGACATGCACGCCATCCGGTTCCTCGTGCGTTGTCACGAGGTGTACTTCCCCCACTTTGTTGGCACCATTTACATGCACAATGCCCCCAAGGTGTTCTCTATCCTTTGGAACGTGGTGGTCAAATGGATGAACCTGCGGTTGCGGGAGGTGATTCACTTCACCAATGGCTATGAGCAGCTCCACGAGCGGATCCCGGCACGGTACATACCCAAGTCACTTGGGGGCAAAGACCACGACGTGCCGCCGTTCATAGAGCCCAACCTCTATAACTTCCAGCGCAAGGTGCCGGACGAGCGGTTTGGCGATTTGGTACGCGAGCGCGACGAGTTGACGGTGAACTTTATCGAGGCCACGGTCAAATGGATTGAGGCCTCGAACCCGGATGAGTCCCGAGTCCACCTTGATTCCAAGATCGAAATAGCCGCCCAAAAGGCCCAGAACTATATCGAACTTGATCCCTATCTCCGGCTGCGTGGTGTGCCGGACCGAAACGGTGAGATCGGAACCCTATACTATTAGCCCAGACATAACACTAGCGACTAGAGTATAGACACCACAGTGTAAACACTAGAGCATAGAGACTATACAGATGATAAATCCTATAGCATAATCTCGTTTTGGCTGAGGAGTAGGGAGTAGGGAGTAGTGAGCAGTATAAATAGTATGGTTTATAGAGTGCGCGTTCGCGGTATTTATACCCAGGCTCCAGAATTGCAGCCATGCAATAACCCCACTTTTCTTGCTTTTGTACCACTCTCCTTTTGTACCAACCCCACTTTTGTACCAACCCCACTTTTTGGAATATATAAAGCGCACCCCTGCTCCTCCTTAAAAATATCCCGTGGGACTTTTTGACGTCTATTGGAAACAACGCTTTACACTTCATTATACAATAGTCTCTAATTTCATCTACCCATACTATTACCAAATCACGTGTCATATTCTACTATCACCAAAGCTGAAATACCAATTCATACTAACGAATACTCTGATTGGTTGATCTGAATACTTGAACATTATCATTGAATATATTTGGCCTGCATCTAATATTACAGCCATGAAGGTATAAAGAATGACGGGTCTCGAGGGGTGACTCGGCGTCAAAATTGGGGTTGTTCAGTGGAACTATTTAGAAGAAGTTTGTCACGTGCCATATCTTCTCTATTGGTTCGATTATTTACTATGGCTATATCATACTCTGCTATGGTGACAAAGTGTATTGGGGATATGTTTCCTGCATATGACAACCCATGGGAACTGCCAAAGAATTTTCCCCTCAAAAAGTGGTCATGGTATATACTTTCATCGGTTTTTGGCTTTCTTGCGTGTTTTTGTTACGGAGTTGGATATGAACACCAACTTTTGGAAAGTCAAGGAGTTGCAGCCATTGGAAAGAGTGGGAGACCATGTCCAGTTATCTCCAGATGTCATATTTCATGCCATGTTCCAAAGACAATGTCCAAGAAGACAAATAGTCAAGCCATAGAAAAGGCAGCTCCTTGGAGGAACTGGTATGCCTTGAATATTTGGTACTCTATACTATGTGCACGTGACTTCCCGGAACTCAGGGGCCGGAAACGAGTATTCCGGGCCTTATATCCAGTTCCGACCTATTAACTTAGGTCACTCTATTCTCCCTACTGAAAACTGTTCTTCTCCAATACGACACTTGACATATCCTTTATGGTTTCCGAAAAATATTTATTCCTGGTGACACCTGCCTAGAGTGTGTGGACATCAAGGGAGGTATATGTGTGTTTTCCTGCATATACGGCCTCGACTCCCGACCTTCCGATTCATGACCTGTTTTCTCCTAATCCAGCAATAAAGCCCCAACGATGCTTTCTAAAAGTGCCCCAGAATCACTTACAATTTGTTTGAGTTGCCTGAAATTGTATCTTGTGAAATACCTGCATTCTTGCTTTATATGCAGTACTATGGCTAACCAGAGTACTAAAACTAAGGAAAGGTTAAATATTAAGTGACCGAATAATGACAGTCATCCAAGGTTAAGGAAAAAATTACCCCAAGAAAGCGATTGGTTGTCATATTTCTTTTGAAGTCATTGAACATGATTATACTCCTGCATATAATACAGTTCAAATTAACAATTGAAAGGTTTAATTGTTCAGAAAGACATTACAATTACATGCATAAACACTCATATGCTGATTAAGAATCAATACCTGGTGGTGGTGGTGTATATAGTGGGCGAGGACTGTATACAATCGAATGGACGTACCTGATTGGGTAAACAGTGGGCCAAAAACGGTATCGTGGATGACTCCGATGGATGGAGATGGAGGTTCATGTAGTAGACTTTTGGTTGGTCTACACTGGACTGAATCTCCCGGAGAATCACATGACTGAATCCGGGGAATTATACTCATGAATTCTTTTTTCCCAATTTATGATTTTTTAACCACATTCTTTTATTTTTTAGATTTCTTTTATTTTTCATTACTTTCTTTTATTTTTCAGTATTTCTTTTACTTTTCTTTGATTTTTTCACTACTTTTGCTCCTGTTTCCTCGGACTTATTCCATTCAGCCGTACGTTTGGGTGCATTTTGAGACGCATTTCCGCTAAATTCCACTCTAGAATCCCTGAAACTTCACCCTAGTACTAATAAAAAAATCTACCGATACTCTATGGTCTTCCGAAACGGGTCCCGCTTTCATTACTAAATTTCCGGGCTTTTCTGGGGCTTTCTGGGGTCCCATTGTTGGTGGTTATGAGCGCGGATCATCTTTATTTCCCCGTACATGTGGATGCCACTATTTATATGCCGGAAAAGACCATAAATGCATTAATTCGAATTAGGAAAACATGGGGAAAGTGAAAAAAGGAATTTATTGGTTGATTTGCAGTGGTTATAGTGGACTGAATGGGGAGGTGTTGTGTGCAGGAACACCAAAAAATTTATGTACAGTAGAGAAAAAAAGAAATGGGAGTGGGAAAATAAGGGCCTCATGCAGTAAGATGAAGGTAATTATTAGAGTTGGTAGAGTCACTTGGAACAATGGTGTAAATTGAGTCTTGTATGGAATGCACTGTGTGCAGGACTGGACACTTATATGCCGGACACACATGATAATAGGTTTATACATGTTATTATTAGCTAAAGCTTTAGTTTCTAAGACAATTCGGGTATTTTTGGCTCTACGTACATATGGTGTCTGGTTTATTGGGTGAAGTTCGGGTCGTGCGATGCTCATAATGACACTAATGATCCAGACTTTTTCGGACATTTTCGGACACTTTCAGACACTTGCAGACACTTTCAGACACTTGCAGACATTTTCAGACACTTTCAGACACAATTGACTAATATGATTTTAAAGAAACACAACTACTAACGTTTTGTTATATCTGTTCACCACACTCCCTAGCGTACTTGTAAAGATTCAGACTAGTTAAAATCAACTAGAAGACTACGAATATTGAATAAAACAAAAGAATAGTTGTGTGTCTGCTCTAGTTCTATTCTCTTATATACAGTACTGTTCAATTATATGCAGTATTTCTCTTTTATATACAGTACTATTTACTTGTATACAGTATTTTCTCTTGTATACAATACCATTTCTCTATATGCAGTACTATAACTCCATAATCATTTTTATAAATCTACTCTTTAAACTATACCTCATCTGACTATTGGCTTGACTGAAATTTCACCTAGTTTTCAAATAAACCCTTTTTAAACTAAAAGAATGGAAATTGAAGCAGTGAAATCCTTAAAACTACCATAATACTATGTTCAAACATCTAATTGTGAGTTTCTATTAATGATTCCCAAGCTTATTCTTCCCAAAAAAAAGCTCTAAATACCCCTAAAACCGTCGTATGAACTAAAGCGAAATTTGGGTGATTTTGGGTGATTTTGGGGGAAAAGGGCTCTACTATTACCATGTAAAAAGGCCAGACACGTGACGCGCATGCATGAATTTATGGGACTCATTCGGGAAACTTCCACTCTTAAATCGGGTGGAAATTGATTTTCTATCAATGCAAAATCTAACAATAGAGGGAATTTCATGATTTCAATTGAATACTGATTGATGGTAATGAAAATATTCTTGACCGATCTATGGAACTATTGATTTATGCGGGTTCTGTATATAATTCCTGTATATGCACGTAATTCCTGTATATATCGCGCATTCCTGTATATACTGCGCATTCCTATACAGTACGATCCTGCACAAAGAACTCTTATACAGTTTCTTCAATTTCTTATTACAATGACCATAAAACTTTATACTTATCATGGGAGACCAATTTAAGGACAAGTTTAAGGACAAAATTGACGTCAAATTTAGTACAAAATTGGTTTCTTTCTTCCCAAGATACCTCGGTTTCTATAAATGAGCGTTTCTATCGGATGAATATTAAAAAAAAAGCATATCCTTTTTCCAAAAAATGGAATTTTATACCGTCAAAACCAAAGCATTTACATAGAAGTTTTTGGTTGATAATTGGAATTCGTTTGACTGAAACGAATAGACGGTGAGATGGACGAGAGTATATGCCGGAGTTCCTGGAAAAGTAAAGAAGTAAATGAATTTTCCTTTTGTGGGTCGATTCAATGAATATCAACCTTTATATTCGACCCGAAAAAACTAAAAAAAATGGTGTACAGAAGGAGTTGGAGTATGAGAAAAGAGGATCCTGCATATACCGCTCTTTCCAATCGATCGTTCCCCACAATCCATCCACCATCCTATAAACTTGTAATTTTCATTATAAATAAATCATGAAGACGATTCTAAATAGATTATAATGTTTATACATCTATATAATCAACCCCGTATTTTGAACCAGTTTGCGGACAAACCCGTATGTTTTGAACCAGTTTACGGTTTTGGATTCTTAATTTCGTCAGAAGTATATACTCTGGAGAAGCCGGAATATCCAGTTTATGAATATCTATAGAAAATTGTATACGAGCCACGTGAGCTATCAATGGGTGACCACCCCGAATACCCAGTAGATGAGCCATTATTTGCCCATCAAACACCTTAAGAAGCGGAATATTCTGCGCCAAAGTTTCAGCGAATTGTACGTATTTTGACCCCAATTTTCAGCCTATTCAATCTATTTGTTCATTTTTAGCCTATTTAGCCTATTTAGCCTATTCAATTCTTTCAATTCTTTCATTTCTTATACCCTGATTTGTTAAACTTAGAATACTTATAAGTTTATATGTTTTGTAAGATTTGATAAATTAATTGAAACGTCATGAACACCAGGATTTTCAAATTCGAAGAGGTGTGTTAAATAAAGAAGAGTATAGACTTTATGAAGACTAGTGGTGGGATTCATGTGGAGTTGGAAACATTTTATACTGCTTCCTGTCTATACTTGTCTATAGTTGTCCAACAATTGTCTATACTTGTCTATACTTGTCTATACTTGTCCAACAATTGTCCATACTTGTCTATACTTGTCCAACAATTGTCTATAGTTGTCTATAGTTGTCTAACAATTGTCTAATAGTTGTCTATAGTTGTCTATACTTGTCTATACTTGTCTATACTTGTCTATACTTGTCCAACAATTGTCTATACTTGTCTATACTTGTCCAACAATTGTCTATACTTGTCTATACTTGTCCAACAATTGTCTATACTTGTCCAACAGTTGTCTATACTTGTCTATAATTGACTCTGGAAAGTGTACTAGATGCATTGATACTACAGTATGCATAGTAAATGAGAGCACGCAGGGTAAATTACAGACCAGAGTACATTACAGTATTGAAACAACAATCAATTGGAAATTATTTAAAATGGTATTCTGCAAATCTATTCCAGGTTAATCTCACCCTTACCTCTCTGCCACAAATCAACACGTGCCCATTCAATTGGAAGACTCAAAGACTCGTTGTTCGAGTAGCTCTTTTTGCTTTCATCAACACTAGTATATTCAGGTTCACCACCAGAAGCTTCAAATTCCCTTAGTGCAAACTGCTCTAAATCAAACTGCTCTAAAAACTGCTCTAAAAACTGCTCTAAAAACTGCTCTAAATCAAAATGCTCTAATCACTCAGACTGAATGGTATTGTTCAACTCTCTCTCTCTCTCTCTCTCTCTCTGTCTCTGTCTCTCTGTCTCTCTCTCTGTCTCTCTCTGTTGTACTATAAACTTTCCTAATTGAGCAGAATTGTTCAAGTATTTCTCCACCAAAGTAAACCAGTAAACCAGCCCCTTCTCTTGAGTTCCATTGACTCCAAATTGGGTATACGGAAGAAGAAAGTGCCGAGACAAAGTCACAGATTATCCAGGTGTTCACCATACGCTGGCTTCGTTCACCCATAGTCTCCAGAGAGAAGGAGAATATCGAATACGAATACGAATGTGTATGGTTTAGGCCGCAAAGAAGAATCTTATTGGCTATACTTGACGATACTATATGGGAAACTCTTATACACTCTACCGTTACTTTCACTAGCTCCAAGTGTACTTTAGAGAGTCAAAATAGAGTCTAGACGTACTTTAGAGAGTCAAAATGGAGCCTAGATGTACTTTCGAGAGTCAAAATGGAGTCTAGATGTACTTTAGAGAGTCAAAACAGAGTCTAGATGTACTTTAGAGAGTCAAAATGGAGTCTAGATGTACTTTAGAGAGTCAAAATGGAGCCTAGAGGTACTTTAGAGAGTCAAAATGGAGTCTAGATGTACTTTAGAGAGTCAAAATGGAGTCTAGATGTACTTTAGAGAGTCAAAATGGAGCCTAGATGTACTTTCGAGAGTCAAAACAGAGTCTAGACGTACTTTAGAGAGTCAAAATGGAGTCTAGATGTACTTTAGAGAGTCAAAATAGAGTCTAGACGTACTTTAGAGAGTCAAAATGGAGCCTAGATGTACTTTCGAGAGTCAAAACAGAGTCTAGACGTACTTTAGAGAGTCAAAATGGAGTCTAGATGTACTTTAGAGAGTCAAAATAGAGTCTAGACGTACTTTAGAGAGTCAAAATGGAGCCTAGATGTACTTTCGAGAGTCAAAACAGAGTCTAGAGGTACTTTCGAGAGTCAAAATGGAGTCTAGATGTACTAACAAGGAATCTACACCTCGTCTTACTAATCCTACTACTCACACTCTGAATCTTAAACCTGGTACAATTGTCTATGGAAATTCTGGGATTTATGGACCCATCCAGATCTCACAAATGTGACATCCTGCTCCACTGCCTGATGCTTCTCGGTCTGTTCCCAGATCCCATGCTATAGAGCAGCCGTCTTTCATTGTTTTTGAACCAAAAGCTACATTCAACGTTATATACTCTAAAATTCTTCGTATAATTATATTATTGGTGAAGTAGTATACTATAATCTCTACTCTAAGTGAAGAAGTCCTACATTTCTGGATAGTAAAACTGTCTGTATAAGGCCAATCAAGATACTTGAACCATCTAGATACATGTGCATGCCCTACGACTCATTAGAGAAACTGAAAGCTGTTTTTTTGGGGGTCCTGGCTGTTTTTTTTAAGCTTAAAACGAATAATCTTTGGGGCGTCCTGCATATACCCCTGCGTTCCAATCTGTCCATCTCAAATCCCTAGTATGATTTATCCAAAGTGGAAAAAGTCGGCTTTTTGATTTCCTTATCATATTTACAAGTCACGTTTAACATATATGGCGAAATCTAGACTATCCAGCCGTTTTTCATCGATCATCCTGTACATTAGTATCGAATAAAGACCTACTGGACAATTCACTACAGTTCCAGTATTGCAATCCTGGCCATTTTACTACCATACGAAAGCTATACTTCTGAGTAATATTCGGCTCGTTTTTGGTCCATTTACACTGCATATCTATGGAGAATTTCCTGAAACTCTTGCGAATTTTGACATTCATGAACGAAATAGAGCTTCCAGTGCTTATCACGTGACACCATAATGATCCCTTTAAACACCTATTGAAGATTTACACTATATAGTAGTCAATTTTATTGTGGTGTATTTAAAACAGTAGATAAAGTGGTGAAATTCGGGTATATGCACTACCTTTACTTATATGCCGTACCCTACATTACGATACATAACAGCCACGATACAATGTAGTCACGTAATATGGGTATTATCTCATCTTCTCCTTCTTCACCTAAACCAATTTCCGCAACCAGGAGCCGATATTTCCGGTTATTAATATTAGTATTTCAGTTAGTTTCGTCACTTCTACTATTTTTGTACAGGAAAAAAGACGAATTCAGTACCAGATCTTTTCAAGAATCATTAATTATGATTCAAAGCCAACTTTACCTTTTTTTAACGTGGGAATTTCAACTTTCATCCTGGTGGTCCTGCATAGAGTGCGCTCTATTTTTAGTTCACTCAATTTAAGTCATTTCCAAACGAAAAAAAATTCTTTTTAAAGCATTTTATCAAACTAGATCATAAAACCATACTAAACAGAAAAAACCCCAAAAAAAAAAGACTCATTTTAACAATTCCAGTGATAGAATGATTGATATTTAATAAACTGCATCACTTCCCAGTGCGCGCAACGTACAATATCAATAACTCATTAGAAATCATTTAATTTTTTCCTTCTATATTCTTTAAAAATGTTTATAAATATATGGATAATTAGGGGGAGTTTAAAATATTCAAATATTGAAAAAATGGTACATTATGGGTGATTGTGGGTATACTGTGTGCAGGAGTTGCTCATTTTCGGTGGCTTTTTGGGTGCGAAAAGGTGCGCGATTTGGTGGGATGGTGGTACTGCACATAGTATTTGGTACTGTATATAGTACCGCTACTGCACATAACAATATACTAAGTATACAAGGTTATACACTGACTATGGAGTGCATTATTATAATAGATTAATAATGTTATAGTATACAGGACCGTTCAAATATATAGTAGAATTTATTTTGATTTATTAGTACTGTACATAGTAATCTAAAAAGATTCATCGGAAATACAAATAAACCCGTACACCACGTGGTTCAATTTTTCCCTTACAATCGAAATTTCAATTAAACTCTTAAACTGAAATCATTATTCTTATCACGTGACAATTCTTTGATTCTCCCAAATTCGGTTTATGAGATGGAAATAAAAGAATTACCTCTACACACCCCCGAACTAGACCCGTACACCATAAAAAAATCAGAAAAAACCCGTACACCATAAAAAAAACACCCCCCATTTCAGAGAATTCAACCCATTTTAGAGAATTCAAACCATTCCAGTGCATTAAATCACTTCAGAATTTTATAGAAATCGCCCAGTCAAGATTAAATTTAAAGTTCTGTGAGTTCCTGATCAATTTTGTCATCCCAAGACGTATTCTCTGTCCTGATGTTATTAGTTTTTGGTGATGAAAGCTTGGACGATATTTCTAGATACGAAAAGAAGGAAAATAATTAGTCAACTCAATGAATAAATTTGTATTGGTATTACAATTGGGCCATAGAGAATGCCTTCTATATGCAGTCCATGGGTATGAAGATGTAGATTTAGATGGATATTTAGATTCTGGATTTCTTACCAGACAGAATGGGATGGGGTGGGATGGGACGGGACAGAATGGGACAGATACAGGACAGAAACAAGACAGGATGGGACAGAATGGGACAGATACAGGACAGAATGGGACAGAATGGGCCTGAATGGGCCAGAACGGGACAGATACAGGACAGAATGGGACAGAATGGGACAGAAACAAGACAGAACCAGGACAGAGACTAAAGGTTCGATATGAAGGAATCAGCAGGGATTACGAAAGGAGTAATTTTCCCAAAGGAGTAATTTTCCCAAAGGAGTAATTTCCCAAAGGAGTAAAAGAGTTCCAGAAATTGATGTAGACAAGTAAACATCTCCAGCACATTGTTCAAGAGGATTTCATCACCAGATTTCGTGAATTTCAAAAACGGGATCCGGTGAGAATTTAAAAAAAAAAAAACACAAGAAAGAAGAGCAGAACGATCTATTTTTTCATATTTGAAAGGGCCTTTTAAATCAATTCGGATACATGTGCTGGATTGCAAGAGTATTCAAGGTTTAGTTTCCGAAAAAATGAGCTTGTTAAAGGAAAAACTTGGTTCCACTTTTCTATCAAACTCGAGAAAAAACACGTTTCTATCAAACTCAAGAAAAAACACGTTTCTATCAAACTCAAGAAAAAACACTATATTTCCTAATTCCAGATCTATACAAGAGCATTATATCCTGGCCAATCTATGAATTGATTAAGAATACTCAACACTTGGAACTGGCCATCTACTACTCACTCCTTACTATTATCACTACTGACTACAGCTTCTCTAGCTAGTACTGCTACTACACGTATAGTCAGAGTAAGATCTATCAGTCCAATGGTTACGGTGACTAGAACTACGTACCAAAGACTTTACTGGTAGCTTATACTGGAGATACGGTGTGGAGATGTTCAGACTCTACTCCTCAGTAATCACTGCTGCTACTAGTAATCACTACCAAGTACTACTGACTACTCACTAGTTGTACTCAGTACTCAGTACTCAATGAATACTACTCACTGCTACTCACTAGTACTACTCACTACTCAGTAATCACTACTCAGTAATCACTACTAGAACTACTACTGACTCACTGACTGAATACTAAGTACTACTACTACTCACTACTACTACTACTACTACTACTCACTACCACTGACTACTCACTACCACTGACTACTGACTACTACTCAGTACTCACTACTACGACTCGACTACTACTACTACTCACTAGTACTACTACTCACTGACTACTCACTACTGACTAGTTGTACTCAGTACTACTCACTACTGAATACTCACTAGTTGTACTGACTGAATACTAAGTACTGACTACTACTCACTACTAGTACTAGTACTACTGACTACTCCTATTAACTACTACTACTGACTCACTAGTACTGAATGACTGACTCACTACTACTACTACTAACTACTAAGTCCTGACTGACTGAATGAATGAATGAATGACTACTCACTGACTACTGATTACCACTGAGTACTGACTACTACTCACTGAATACTACTCGCTACTCACTGAATACTGACTGACTGACTGAGTACTCACTACTAGTACTAGTACTACTCACTGACTACTCACTACTCAGTACTACTAGTACTACTCACTACTAGTATTGACTACTACTCAGTGACTGACTGACTACTACTACTACTACTACTAGTACTAGTACTCACTACTCACTACTCACTGACTGTTTGAATACTAAGTACTACTCACTACTGACTACTGACTACTAGTACTGAATATTAACTACTACTACTCACTACCCAGTACTACTACTCACTGACTCCCTGACGGACTGACTTACTCTTAGTACTACTGAGTCACCACTCACTACTCACTGAATACTACTACTACTACTACTCACTAGTACTGACTACAAGTACTACTGACTTGATAGTAAATCACTGACTCACTCACTACCAGTACTGACTGACTACTTGTACTGACTCACTACTACCAGTACTGACTGACTACCAGTACTGACTACCAGTACTGACTGACTACCAGTACTGACTGATTGACTTGCTATTAGTACCTGCCACTGACTGACTGACTGACTGACTGACTGACGGACTGAATACTACTACTAGTACACTGGTGAGGTTTCAGTAGTGGAGACCACCTTCTATTCACTACTACTGGTACTACTACTACTACTATACCAGTACATAATACTGACTGACTACAGGTACTGACTTTTAGTACTGACTTTTAGTACTGACTTTTAGTACTGACTGACTATAGTAGTCCGGTTAGAGTAGTGCTAGTTGTAGTACCACCAATTGTTTAGAGTATTTAATACTCAATGGTAAAGAATAATTCAAAATAGAGCTACTCCAGAACCAATTTAAAGATAAAAAAATAGATGAAATTAGGTGAAATTTCTATAAAATTAGATGAAATTAGGTGAAAATTCTATAAAAATCGATGAAAATAGGTGAAAATTCTATAAAAATCGATGAAAATAGATGAAATTCTATAAAAATCAATGAAAATTCTATAAAAATCTATAAAAATCGATGAAATTAGACAAAAATACATAAAATTAAAGAGAGTTTGTTGAACTGGACGTGGAGATAATATCGATTCACCGTTCCATAAGTATAAGAATTGAACCTGTACTCGAGTAATTCCTAAACCACTAGGCCAAAAAACCAGAATACCATACTATTCTAGGAATTGTCTAGACCTTTAATTTCAGATATGAATACCTAAAAAGAATAGATTCAGTTGATAGTTTTGTTTATGAACATGTGCAGTACTTGTTTGGTGAAGGACTGCATATAGAGTGTGTACTGTATATAATCTATGGACTGTATATAGTGTATGGACTGCATATAATCTACAGGCTGTATACAGTCCTCGCACCAAATCCCCTACTCTCCCTTCAACTGCCCTTCAACTGCCTTCAACTGCCTTCAACTGCCTTTAACAGCTACTGACTACTGACTACTACTACAAAGGTTTGAGCATTAATAGTGACTATTAACTACTGCTAGAAGTATTAAGGATTATTGAGTACTAATTGGTTCTAGGCATATATGATTACTACTGGCTAGCCCCAAGTCACTGGTCTTGGTTACAATTACTACTCACTACTACTGACTCACTACTACTGACTAGTACTGACTACTACTGACTACTATAATTACTAATACTACTACTGACTGACTACTACTACTGACTACTACTAACTACTAGTACTGACTGACTGACTACTACTACTACTGACTACTACTACTGACTCACTACTAAGTCCTGACTGAATGACTGACTACTGACTACTACAATTACTACTGACTAGTACTGGCTACTCACTACTACTACTACTACTACTACTACTGACTAGTACTGACTACTACTGACTACTACTACTGACGACTGACGACTGAATGAATGAATACTGACTACTGACTACTGACTACTGACTCACTACTACTACTAACTACTGACTACTAACTACTACTACTCACTAGTACTGGCTAGTACTACTACTGACTACTACTGACTACTACTGACTGACTACTACTAAGTCCTGACTGACTGACTACTACTAAGTCCTGACTGACTGACTGACTACTAAGTCCTGACTGACTGACTGAATGAATGACTGAATGAATGACTACTGACTACTAATACTACTACTGACTCACTAGTACTGACTGACTGACTGACTACTAAGTCCTGACTGACTGACTGACTACTAAGTCCTGACTGACTGACTGAATGAATACTGACTACTGACTACTGACTACTGACTCACTACTACTACTGGCTACTACTACTGACTGACTACTACTACTGACTACTACAATTACTACTGACTACTACTGACGACTGACTACTACTACTACTGACTACTACTGACTACTACTGACTACTAACTACTAAGTCCTGACTGAATGACTGAATGAATGACTGACTGAATGACTGACTGAATGACTGACTGACTGACTACTTCTGATTATTGGGTCAGTAGAGTGGTACAGAGAGCTAGATTTAATAGGATACTGAATAAGGACACGATTTAGGAGATTATAGTTACGGATTACAAATGGATAGTCTATCAGAAAGGAGATGTACATTCTTGACGAGCTTTCTGAGGATATGGTACAGTGGAGAGTAGAGTCCATATAGTCCATAATACTCTACATCTCATACTGTCTACATATTCATCTCTGCTTGATGATCTCCACATATAACCGATGGCACTTGCAGTACTCCTAATATGATTGACCTCTTACTTATACTACCCTACTACTACTACTAATACTACCAGTACTAGTACTGACTGACTGACTGACTGACTGAGTGGAAAGAAATGAATGGAAAGAAATGAGTGGAAAGAAATGAATGCAAAGAAATGAGTGGAGATTCATTTTATATAAGCAAGTGGAATGGACGGGAACTAAAAACCACCCTATTTAGAGATATCCAAGTATAAAATCGATTTATACTATTATTTTTTGGCTTGATTTTATCATTTTCACCTATTGGAATTTATGTTTACGAAAACTCTCTACAACATGAATAATTGGAAGATTTTTTAATTCATTTAGAATTCTTTTTATATGAATTACCAATCTTTTTCAACCACTTCCTCCTTTCTTGTTATAACCTTTCCTAAAATGGAGTCCTGAAATTGGAGAATTGGAGTTTTGAAAGAGGAGAAAAGAGCTCTGAAATTGGAGAAATGGAGTCCTGAAATTCTGGAAAAGAGGCTCTGAAATTGGAGAATTGGAGCTCTGAAAAAGGAGAAATGGAGCTCTAAAATTGGAGAAATGGAGCTCTAAAAAAGGAGAAAAGAAGCTTTAAAAAGGAGAAAAGAGGCTCTAAAATTGAAGAAAAGAAGCTCTGAAAAGGGAGAATTGGAGCTCTGAAAAAGGAGAAAAGAGCTTTAAAATTAAAGAGAAGTAGCTCAAAAAAGGGAGAAATGGAGCTCTAAAATTGAAGAAGAGAAGTCCTGAAAGAGGAGAAAAGAGCTCTGAAAAAGGAGAAAAGAGGGTCTAAAAAAGGAGAAAAGAGGCTCTAAAATTGAAGAAAAGAGGCTCTAAAATTGGAGAAAAGAGGCTCTGAAATTAAAGAATTGGAGCTCTAAAATTGAAGAAAAGAGGGTCTAAAAAAGGAGAAAAGAGCTCTGAAATTAAAGAGAAGTAGCTCTGAAATTGGAGAAATGGAGTCCTGAAACCAAAGAAAAGAGCTCTGAAACCAAAGAAAAGAAGCTTTAAAAAGGAGAGAAGAAGCTCTGAAACTAAAGAAAAGAGCTCTAAAATTGAAGAAGAGAAGTCCTGAAAGAGGAGAAAAGAGCTCTGAAAAGGAGAAATGGAGCTCTAAATTAAAAAAAATCACATGATCTCTGTGACCCTTTTAAAATATTTCTTCACTAATTTAACTCTAAGGTTTTTATTAGATTTGAAGAAATCCCCAATTTATGGTTTTTTCATGTCCTGACTGAGAAATTGAAATATTCAGTGTTGTTCGACTCACTGTGATTCTTTACATTGAACGTGACGAACCAATACATTGTCTGCATATAAGCCAGAGCAGAAGAAACAAACCATGGTCTTATAGATTGAATCAGCTCAGTTCAAGAGAGGAAATACCGATTGAATCAGTTCAGTTAAAGAGAGGAAATACCGATTGAATCAGCTCAGTTCAAGAGAGGAAATACCGATTTCCTAGTGTTTGTTAGAGAATGGGCTGAATACAAATAACTGAACTGCCAGTTGAAGTGCCACGCTGATTAGAGTATTTGACAATGGTACGTATGAGTTTCTGCTTATGAACTAGCGAAGGTATAAGTTTAACACTTTCATTAGATCTAAAACTGACCCTAAACTGACCCTAAAAAAGAATCTTAGGTTCTTCTTTAAAGGAATAAAAAAAATAATAGCTCTCAATGGTTCAATGGTTCAGAGGTTTCACTAACTCTACTTTCAATAATGGAGCTTTCAATAATGGAGATTTCAATAACTCTGCTTTCAATAATGGAGCTTAATGATTCAGATAGATTATAATAGAAGGATTTAATTTGGAAACATGTGCTTCAGGACTCATGACTTCTTTGGCGTGGTTCTTAATGCTTCCATACATTGGTACCTGGGAGTAATGGTCTTTCATGAATGGTGTGATTTAAAGATGTACATATAGTATTGAATGGTGTGATTTAAATATATACGTATATAGTATTGAATGGTGTGATTGCCAAATAATACCAGAAAGGTTCCCTTTCATTAAGCACATTTTCTTTCACATGTTGAATTCAGTTTCCAAGAATTCATTCTCTTGTGGAATAATCAAAGCCTTTTTATCCTAGATTCTTCAATGCTCTACTATTCTCATAACATGTCTTTCAGACTTTGCATTTGACCCGAGATTGTGCCAGCAAATAGAAGACTATTTTCGTTATTTTCGTTATTTTCGTTATGTTTGTTTTCAAACATCTTGATGATTCGGTCAATACCATATCGTCTGGTGAAGAGTGGAAGGAAGTACGTGACTGGTGGATCCACCACGAACCATAAATTGAGACTAGATGATGATGAAGAATTAAAGATTTTCATAAATATCATAAATATGATAAATATCATAAATATGATAAATTAAAAGTATACCTTTGAGTAGGTGTTTCTGTATGTTAAAATATCGACATTTTGATTGTTCCCAGTATTAAGAATTATGAACCAGTATAGAAAGGGTTATAATTGTTTTGGCTTGAAAAACCTATTTAAACCAATTACTTGAATTGTGTGCTAATACCAGTGATCTATTGAATACTGACTGACCTTCTGTATCTAGAGTATGGAGAAATGGAGAGATGGAGAGATGGAGAGATGAAATGAAGAGATGGAGAGATGAAGAGATGAAATGAAGAGATGAAATGGAGAGATGGAGAGATGGAGAGATGAAATGAAGAGATGGAGAGATGAAGAGAGAGTATCAAACCCAAACATCTGTTTATTCCTCGTTCCAAATTCCATGGAATAGTCTTTATTACTATCAATTTTGAAATAGAAGTCTTTAGATTTGCATATTCATGAATTTCTAAAAGGTCAATTATGTGGAGAAAATTTAGAGCTTCAAGTGGTTTAATGGGTTTAGAAGTTTAAGGAAGGAGAGGAAAGTATGGAACATTTTAGGAGTTTTGATCAATCCAATCAATTAAGAAAGGGTTTTTCGTGTCTAATTAAAGAAACTGGTAATCCATATCTTTACATTTACATTTACATTTACATTTACATTTACATTTACATTTACTGTTTAGTGTTTACTGTTTAGTGTTTGGTGTTTAGTGTTTACTGTTTAGTGTTTACTGTTTAGTGTTTACTGTTTAGTGTTTACTGTTTGGTGTTTGGTGTTTACATAAGCTGGATGTAATTCTGACTATACACACTCAAGCCATTTCAACATGGTTACTAAATGAACCTAAAAGTAACTTGAAGATCTGGAATCTCCGGTATACTGGGCCCGTACTGCACCTAGTCATCCGTTTGACCTCCCCATTTGGGTCAACCACTACCCTATATAGACTCCAGTTTCGGTGGTTATTTTCCAGATACTTTGCATGGTGGATTTTCTAGATACTTTGCAAGGTGGATTTTCCAGAGGTTGACTTTCCAGAGGTTTTAAGTACCTCAAAAATCAGCCCAGTAATTCTGGTCAAGACTACCTAATCTGGTCAAGAGTATACCTAATCTGGTCAAAACTATACCAAATCTGGTCAAGACTATACCTAATCTGGTCAAGACTATGTCTTAATCTGGTCAAGACTACCTAATCTGGTCAAAACTATACCTAATCTGGTCAAGACTACCTAATCTGGTCATGAGTATGTCTTAATCTGGTCAATACTATACCTAATCTGGTCAAGAGTATGTCTTAATCCGGTCAAAACTATGCCTAATCTGGTCAATACTATACCTAATCTGGTCAAGACTACCTAATCTAGCCAAAACTATACCTAATCTGGTCAGTCAACAGGTTCATCTTGGAAGATTCAAATATTTATTTGTTTGAATACTATGGATTTGGTCTTATTGATTTACAATTACATTTAAAAGGACTTCCAGCAGATCTCATTAATAAGGCTTTAACAGGAAAATACATTTGGTTCTTTACTCTCTTTCGGGGGAATATCCAAATGGCTTCACTCCTTGATTTGAAAAACCAACCACATTTAACGTCGATCCTTTGAGGAGGAAAAACAACCACCTATATGTGGTGGGCCATTTTAACTGATATTGAGGAGCATTCTGGATATACAAAGATGGTTAGATATGGTAAACAATTGGTCATTGTGTTGGTGTAAAAGAGTATACTCTGAATACCATGGACCTTATTTTCAAAGCTCCCAAACCATTCTTTTAACTTTACCTTTAAAGGAAGAACTGCTGAAGAATGGGAATCTTATTCTTTAGAGAAAAGACATACCCCAATGTCACGTCAAAATGTCATTTAAGAAGTCAAAATGTCATTTAAGAAGTCAAAATCTCATTTTAAGCATTCAAAATCTCATTTAAGAAGTCAAAATCTCATTTTAAGCATTCAAAATCTCATTTTAAGCATTCAAAATCTCATTTAAGAAGTCAAAATCTCTTTGATCGACCATAACGTACCGAAACTCTTATAGTCGTTCTCTTTTCAAAAGCTGGAGTTAACAAACCAAGTGGAACAAAACACTTGGTAAACTTGGTTACCAGTTCAACAATAAACCATTCAGTGGTTCGAGATTGACCATATTTCAGGTCAAAGTTTAAAAAAAAAAACAACTTGGACTTCCCATCCTTTTGATTCCATTCAACTTTTCCATCTCCGAAATGATCTCCAACTGATTTATCCCACAATTTCTTATCGTCTTTATGGTATAGCTTATACAGAATAACTTCTAGAAAAGGTTTGTGGCACTTATTTTGAATATTCTAAAGCACTGGTTATTTGGCCAGAATGTCAATTGGAAGAATAACCTCTATTAGTATTATACAAAAGCCTATTGACTCATTGAAAGCCTATTGACTCATTGAAAGCATATTGACTCGTTGAAAGCATATTGACTCGTTGAAAGCATATTGACTCGTTGAAAGCATATTGACTCATTGAAAGTCTATTGACTCGTTGAAAGCATATAAAGAGGAGAATACATATAGATGAACCCAACGCTTTAACACCATGAACTCCGGATTCAAAGTTTATACCTCTCTCTTATTGAAACCCATTATACTGAAGACGGTTCTAAGATCGGAATTCTGGTTCCAAATCCTTCAACCCATCCACTCTAACTTTCTTAACCTTGTACAGGTGATTAGTCATAGTATGGAGTTTTCCTTTCCTGGTTTTTCTACATAAACATTCTTAGCTAGCTACAAATAATCATATAGGTAGAATAGATAGATCAGTAGAATGCGTTTTATTGTTCATATTTTGATACAACAATTAGAAGACCATGTTTTCCAAATTTAAAAAAAAAAATCATCAAAAACTACGTTTCTTCGTTTTGAAATCTACTTCGGATGGTCTAATTATTATCTGAAATACTATACCTTTCATCTACGACTGTATATATATATTTGTTGGGGTAATTTTTTTTTAAAATGGGACTTTTTAATGAAATCTATCAAGAAATTAATAATTACATGGTTTTTTAAGCCATTTTAGGCGTGTATTTTGAACTATTGTTTGATGATTTTTAATGCATGAGGAGTGAATTCAAAGATCCAGGGTTTTTCCTCTATGAAAAAATGGAATTATCAGTTTTTTCCCAAATTTATTTCTAAGGGTTGAAACCGATTTAATTTTGTATTTTCTTGTACTTTTGATATTTTTCTATTTTCGATTTTTCGGTTTTTGGCTATTTTTCGATTTTCCATTTTCGATTTTGGTTATTTTTTGATTTTCCATTTTCGATTTTTGATATTTTTCCATTTTCCATTTTCTATTTTTCCATTTTCTATTTTCTATTTCCTATTTTTTCGATTTTCCATTTCCTATTTTTTCTATTTTTGGTCTTGTGGTCTGCGCGCACCACCAGTCAATTTCACCAGCACTAGGACACTAGCCATACAGATTGTTTGAAAGCTTCAGAAAGCCAAAATACAGTTTTTTTGAATCTATTATAAGTAGAAACAAAAGACAATAGAGAAAATTTGGAATGGGCCCGTTTTTCCAAATCTTTTCGGGGGTTTGGACAGAGGTATGGAAGAGGGAAAGTCGCAGTAGTATGCGGTGAAACTAAAGTCCGCTCAAACCATGAATACTCATTGAATTCACTCCAAATTTTAGCATCATAATGGTGCGGAGTTAAGCACTTCTCAACTGAAAAATTATTTGGGTCTGGTTGGGGACCCTGGAGTTATGGACCCCGGTCGGGCTATCTCTAATCCCCGAAGTCTTGGAGTACAGTCATTCACTAGAAATGGATTCGTTTTGGAATATTAAAGTATAGAAATATCCAATAGAGCATTCACGTTTTTCCCTAGTTCCGTTTTTTTCACACGGAAAACTTCTCGACCCACCGTCAAATTCCGTTTACCCGAAAACAAGAATACCAGGGAATCGGTTTTCGAAGTTGTGGCGTCATCTCAGAAACTCGTCGTGAACAGAATGGTATAAATTTACCCAGAAGCTTCAGGAAGGATTCCGCTTTGACGTGCAGCCTTCCTTGAAGGCTAGGCACAGCGCTAAAGCACCATGACCACGGACACGTTCCGTAATTCGCCGGGGCGGAAAACAGTACGCGGAACAGGGCATGCTTTAAACCCGCGGAAAAGCTGACATAGTCCTACATGTAGTGTGCCCGGGCAGGCTCATTGGATGAGGCATCTGGGGCTCTGAAATCAGGTGAATTGCCGAGAAAGAGTTTTCATAATGGAGAAGTTTACTTTTAACAATGCGGGAGTGCATACAACGGAGACAATGCGTCAGAAGCGGTCCCCGCACAAGTCGCACGGCTTAATTTAAAGAAAAAAATACCTATTCTGGGTTAGACGCAGGATGTTGGCCTCGTATTATGACAACTGTGCATGGACGCCTCTCCGTTTCTGGAACAATCTGGGCACCATACGCATGCAAGACCATGCAGAAGGAGGTACCCTCGTCTGAACAATGCTTCGTTGGTTGCAGTGGGGTTACGTGAAATCAGCCAATTTTTTCCGTCTCACCCCAAATCCTTCGGGACTTTATTATAGCCTGAGTCACATGTTTTTTCCAATGCAAGAGTTATAGATGGCATGTCTAAGTCATCTTTAGACTTTGTGCCTCTGGCCTGAATTGAAGCGTCAGTTTGGGGAATACCTGAATGGGGGAATATTATTTGGTGATGGCTGTAGACAATGACGGAATAGCTCTAGACAATGTAGGAAACCCATGGCTTATTTACAAGCTTGAAAATATCTCTGGGGGTGGTGATAGCATATCTAGGAGGATCTAGAAATATCCATGTGCTTGTGTGCAGTCGCACCCGATTGTGCAGCCACAAGGCCTATATTAGCAGTGGGAAGAGAGTCGCAAGCAGGGGTCGAGTCGGGGGTAAGCGTGTGAGTAGACTAAGGATTATTTCGGACGGAAAAATCGAGGTGATGGACGGAAGGAGTGGAGGAAGTATGTCCGAGAAATTGCCTTTTCAGGTAGTGTCCGGTCGGCGCCGACCCGACATATCGGGCCACCTCCCAGTCCATCCCGCCACATATAAAAAATTCATACTTACAAAACGTTACTCATCCCACCCAATCACTGAGCAGCAGATTCAAACCCCCAGTAACTCCATGGACAATATCACTGACAATCCCCCAAGTCAGGGCTCGAAACCAGAATTGTCATGTTGGCACACCTAAAAAACATTTTCTATTGACCTGTGGGAATTGTTGTCATGAGTCTATGCAGAATCTCCGTATTGATGTCTAATGCAGAGGTGAAAAATTATTTTGCAGGCTGCACGCGGAACGCCACAGCTGCTCATCACATCTCCGACTAAAATGCGGCATCAGCTCAAGGACCCTTTCGAGTATAAAAGCTCTAAAAGCCAGCCAAAAAAAAAAAAAGTCTTAATAAACTCTATTGACAATCTAGTCTTCTTGAACTTTTCAACCTTCTGATAATTTGGCTTGCATCCTCCACAACCTTATCAGTACTGCAACCGTTTCATCTATACTATATAGATAGAGAAGCCGAATCTTTGGTGAATAACTCCAATATCAAATTTTTTTCAAATTTTTTTTTTTTCACCATGACCAAATTATCCGTCGCTATTATTGGACTTAACGGTTCTTTAGGAGCTCCTACACTCGAGGCATTCCAAAGTCCAGTGTTTAAAGACCATTTCTCATTTCCTATTATGGCCCTCACGCGCGACCAAGCATCTAAGCTGCATACTGAGAACATACAGTACATTGAATGCGACCTCAATGAAGATCTCCAATCCTTAGTTAACCAATTAAAAGGCGTGGATATATTTGTTTCTCTTATTAAGTCTACTGCTGATATACTTTCAAAACTTGAGCATTTCGTGCGTGCAATTGAGCCTGGCCTTTATATTCCTTCTCGTTTTGGCTGCGACATAGACCAGGTTGATACTTACTTGCCCTCATTTGCCCGGACCAAGGCCAAACACTCGGAAATTTTGAGGGCAGCTGGTATTCGGGTAGTTGATATTACCAACTCGTTTTTTGCCGGTGGTCCATGGTTATATGATATCGTATGCCATGTGGGAATTGATACTAAGACTCAGTCAATCACTTACCTTGGCCTGCCCCAGACACCTATTTCTTTTACCAATTTAAAGGATGTGGGTAGGGTGATTGCTTCTGTGGCTTGTAGGGCCAATGAAGATTTACCCAATTCCGTTAGAGTGGAGTCGGGGAAAGTTACCCCAGAAGAAGTAGCCAAACGGTATGAAGATACTCATGATGTGAAATTGACAATTAAGGCTATTCTCAATAAGGATGAAGTTTTGAGTGATGCCCAGCGTGATTGGGACCCTACCGACTACCGTCGCTTCATCTACTGGTTGAATGTATTGGTGTCTCAGGGTATGGATAAGGGAGCTTGCTTTAGTAGCAACGATAATGAGCTTGTGAACCCGGGACAATCTTTATGGAAGTGGGAGAAGTTTTAAAGGGTAAAAGATTGAAAGAATGATTGATTTAGCCATTTTTGTAGAATCTATACAACCGTCTAAGACCTTTAGGGCCATACTATTGGATTTAAAGATATAATTTTAAAACTAAGACATATTTCACATTTCAAAGATGAGCGTTTTTATTTGTTCAAGTCAATACCCGGAAATCTCTGGTTCCTGGGCATAAATCTGTATGGATATTGGGATCGATGGTTATATGCACTCCCTCATAAAAAACTCCTCTGGATGCACTCTGCATGTTCCATTTCAATGACCCTGGTCTTCTTAAGCTTTGATTCCGTTTTTTTGGGACTCATTGTATGAATCTATAAATAAATATAAGGGTTTTTGGGCTTGAGTTCTGTGAATTACATGATGTTCAGGCGCATTATACTCATTATACATATCCTACGGGCTGGAAAAACCTCTACACCAGACGAATTTCATAGAAAATAAAATCTTAGAAACTGATTTAATGACCTCATTTAATTGGTTCTTAAATTAATTCATTTGGGGTGTGCACACAAAAGAAAATGACCTATTCTCATGACGGTGCGGGGCTCATAACCAAAATCTCTAAAGTTCCACCATGCTCCATAACCCAACAGATCCTTAAAATGGCTATTTAAGCCTTCAATCCGTTATGTACAATTAAAGTAATTGACATTTAAAAAATATTTGAATCTTACAAATTAATGATTTAAATTGGGGTTTTTTTGATACCCATGACTATATGCACTCCCGGAAATGGAAACTGCTTGTTATTACCAGCACTACACAATAAAAGACTTAAACAAAAATGAAAGACTATTGTTACCTGTTCAATATGCACTCCTCCTGCATATTTCTATAAAAAAAAAGAAAAAAAAAAACCACCCCCGTAATTATCGGCTGTTCATTCCAAGACAATGAATATCACGCAATTTGGAAGGAAGTAAAAATCTCCTGGATTTCTTGGCAAGCCTATAAAACTGAGATAGATACCCTTTTTTAAAAAAAAAATTAATTCTTATTGCCATGAAAACGTGTCATTTATTTAAAGGGCTTTTTTTCGCCGTCTTTGTTCGGGCCAAAAACGTTGAATATCCAATGGCTTTCTACGTCTCTACTAAAGGCCTGCAATTTATGGAACCACTTGCGTATGCACCCGTACCTCCAGATTATGAAAGTTTTAGTTTATTGACTCATTATAAATATGACAATTCTCCTGTTGAATTTGTTGTATTTCAAGATCATGCAGTCACTATTCAAACCCCTACACCAGGGTGTCTTTCATTTTTAAATGGTGTAATTGCATTTGGTCCATGTCAGAATATGGCGAAGCTCTCTGTGCAGGACGACAAGCTTATCAACTTCCAATTTCATTCTTGCAAATTCAATGGCACTGAAAAACGTGCAATTAGCTATATGGGCAGTTCAATTCCTCTTTCCGACTGTTATCCGGTAGAGATCCATGTTTTGCCTTACTATTGGGACACCCCGTACTATGAGATTGTAGACCCTTCTACCGAATATGAGGATAATCCTTTTTTCAAGAAAGAATATAGTCAGAATCAACAAGGTCCACCTATATGGAGTGAAAAGACTTCTTTTTGAAGGAAAATACCTCTTTTTGGAGGAAAAACCCTCGGTTTTTGACTGAAAAAGTTGGATTTTTGGATGATCCCGTGACTTCCTTTCATTTCTACCTTAATCCAATAAAATCCTTCAATATGTAGCCAGAGAAAGTATAGTTATTGATGAGTATAACTGAACTGATGGCATTAATGAGCTAATAATTTCGCTTCAACGCACACAGCTCGGATTCTAACCACTAAATTTTTAAAAAAACTTCTTGTAGCATAATATACAATTAAATCTCTACTAGAACAATAATTTTTTGGCCCCGAAATTCTGGAAAGCATGGAAGAGATGAAGAGATTTATGCGTAGAGTCAAGGTGCATATTGTGTGCAGTGCGTGCAGTGCGTGCATGCTCGCGTACGGCTAAAGTGATTGTTCCACACCACATAGTAGCAGTGGTGGGGCACAGAATAGGCGTTTCCACAGGTCACGTGACCCTGAAAATTTCCCTGCAAATTTTTCAGAATCTTACGTAAGCATATGTATTCCTGTACACAGCCTTTCTTCCCTACATCACTATACATGACTATTCTGTACACCACTAAGAAAATGTGTCTTCCTGCACATACTGCTCCAACGACTGTTCTTCCCCTATACCCAATTAACCACAAGAGTATCCATAATCTTTAGCTCCAGACCAAATACTCCTTTAAAAATACTCCTTTCATATTTTTTCACATTCCCCACCTCATACATCCACACATTGGAGACTCTAAACCTTTACACCTCTAAAAAGAATCCGTACATCCAAACAATCGTCCTGCATCCAACCCTCCATTTCTACGTCTGGAGAAATTGTGTGGTGAAAATTGTAGTAAAGAGAAAATCGGGATGGCAATTATAAACCCGAGTGAAGCGACCGGAGATACCAAAGACTGAAACAATGAAAAAAAATGGAAAAAGGAATCCGAAAAAAAGAAATCAGTTGATTTAAAAAGAAATCAGTTGATTTAAAAAGAAATCAGTTGATTTAAAAAGAAAGGAAATTTGGGAATGTACAGATTTCCGTTCCTCCGTAATTATAGAAACTGGACTGCATATAACATGGTAGAAATAAAACCATGTGTCACAATCATCTGACAATTAAAAAAAAAAATTAAAATAGAAAAAAGTGAATGTTTATATACACTCTTAATCCTCAAGCTTTGTTAAATATAAATCTATTATGCAGCGTGTGTTACCGGTCTGCAAAGTCAAGGAGATATCGGAAACGTATACAGGTCAAGAAGGAGAAGGAGGAGAAGCAGAAAAAAAAGGAGTATAGATTATTGAATAGTGAAGAAAAATAGGAGAATATAGATTAGACGAAAAATAGAGATTGGGGTAGAAAATTCCAAGAAGGGAGTGTCGGAAGATTGGGAAGATAGTAGTTGGCCGTGGGAGAAGTACATAGGCATAATTTTAGGTACAACCGAAGCACATGGTATAGAGAAGAATGGAATATATGAGGAATACATGACGAAGAGAAGGAAAGGAGGAGGTGCATTGAAGAAGAGGGGTAATTACCGCATTGCAGCTGCCATCATTTATCGTCATTTGCCGCGATTTACCGCGATTTACCGCCATTTACCGTCATTTACCGCCATTAACCGCCATTAACCGCCATTTACCACCACTAGCCATCAGGATAGTAACTATCACAACTAATCGGTGACATGAACTTCACTTAAGCCATGGGTCCATCGGCTGTATAATGCGCGCATACGCACGCTTGGTGCACCTCCACCAATAAGCCAGTCTGACATGTCAACCACTAGGCATCATATAGTCCACACTCTTGTATTGAGTATTTCCAAGGCTGGTTTTGATTCCAAACCAATACATGCATCAAGTAATTGTTCGTAGCCTGTACATAGACTAATCAACCAATAAAGACTAAACAACCAATAAAGACTAAACATTAAAAAAGACTAAACATTAAAAAGACCAACCTTTTAATTACCAAAAATCACTACTGAAAATAACAAACTAACCATCGATTTGGTATTCATTTTATCGGCTACTTTTGCCAATACTATCCCCATAGTCTTTTTGTCTTTCTTACCAGCATTTTTGTCCCTTTTCCGGTGATTTTTTTGGAGGAATATCTTGTGATTATAATTGTACTGAACGGGTCTGTTTGGGTCTGTTTGGGTCTGTTTGGGGTCTATTTGGGTCTATTTGGGTCTGTTTGGGTCGGAATGGGTCTATTTGGGTCGGAATGGGTCTGTTTGGGTCTGAACCACCCGTGGAAATCATACTCCACAAAGGATATGTAATTACTGTTGAATTTAAATAAAAACAAATCATTCAAAAAAAACCCCATAATCCTTAATACATGGATTTTACACCAAAGTGGGTTAGGTATAGCCCTTAAATCAAGAAAATGGGATTGGAAATTGGACAAAACGAGTAGTCAGAGGGAAGTTATCTCCTTTAATAATTTCCACTGGATTGTCATTAATCCTTGATTATTACTAAAGTGGAGTTTTATGAATTGGAGGTTTTTCTTTTCTGTAATCAAGGAGTTTTATGAATTGGGTGATTGAATTAGGTGATTTTGACATTAAAAACTCTAAAAAAAGGATCAGGAAAAGCCAAAAGACGGTTTTCTTGGTATTAAAAAGTGGGAATTTAGAAAATTCGGAAGTTTTGGTTTCAAAATTGTCATCAACAGATCAGACAAGGTGGAAAAAAGTAAACACAATGATACATTTTTGAAGAGTCTGAGACAAGATAAAAAGAAATGGAGATAGGTTTGGAAATATGATTTAGTGGGTGGAAAAAGGGGTTGGAGAAATAACAAAAATATAATAAATCGAATTTTTTGGGGTGAAATTGCTGGAAGATATGATCATCGGAGTCACTGAAATCACTGAAATTGGGTTTAAAATAGGTTTAAAATGGGTTTAATTTAGGAGTTATTGGAATATATGTTTCGGAGTTTATGACTGTTAAGCACTTATCTTTCCCTTTTCCATTCGTCTATTTGTTATCTCCGTGGCTACTAATTGGACCTCTTCTCTGTGAGCTGAGAGATGGTCTATGGATGAGAATAAAGGGTATTTCTGGAGTTTCTGGTGTTTTAATTATTACTCGATGGTTTTTTTCTTGTAGAAATGTCTTATGTGTGAGTAATACTGGTTCAAATGACCGTCTATACCTTTAAATATTAATGAAACTGTTAAACCAAGTATTCTAACCAGCCATATATATAGGCCTCTACTCTACTCTACTCTGCTCTACTCTTCTCTACTCTGCTCTTCTCTATATACATTCTATTTTACTCTCATTTACTCTACTCTGCTCTATACACTCTAATCTACTTTATATGCATTCTACTCTACCTTACTCTACTCTACTCTACTCTATATACACTATACTCTGCTCTACTCTACTCTACTCTACATACACTATACTCTGCTCTAATTTACTCTAATATACTCTAATTTACTCTACTCTACTCTATACACACTATACTCTACTATGATCTACTCTAATTTACTCTAATCTACTTTATATACACTCTACTATACTCTATATACACTCTAAATTACTATACTCTACTATACTCTACTCTATATACACTCTATTTTACTCTATATACACTATTCTCTAATTTATATACACTATACTCTACTCTGCTCTAATCTACTCTGCTCTACTCTTCTCTATATACACTCTAAATTACTCTATATACACTCTATTTTACCCTACTCTACTCTACTCTACTCTACTCTACTCTACTCTACTCTATACACACCTTTCACTATAATGATTCTTGCCCTAATAACTCAAAGTCAGAAACTCCAATTCTCATGTCAATCAAAAGTTCCTGTACTAAATAGAAATTGTAAAAAAAAAGAATTGGCTGATTTGTTGCTGCTTAAATTAAAGCGGAAACTGTTCCTTATATAGTACAATCGCGGAGGTTGCGGAACGTCCATCTCCGATCCGACGCTCGTATAGAATTGTGCATTATAAATATACACAATCGTATACTTCTGTTTCATCTGCTCTATGCACTCTGATATTTTATACTGTTTCATGAGCTCTAAGATGAAACAAGCGTATGTTTTATCTTTATTTGATCCTGCATATAACCGCGGTACTGCACCTAGTGGCCCTCTCTCTCATGCACTTATACATTGACACATCTCTTCTGCTCAACTCTCTATACTCTACCCTATCCCTACCTTATCCCTACCTTATACTGTGCACTCTATATACTGTACACTCTATATACTGTACACTCTATGTACTCTACACTCTATGTACTGTACACTCGAGTCTTACCCTTAACACTCCGTATTTACTCTAATTCATTAATTTGTCTTTTTTCAGTAGCCATTCTTTAATATAAAATAAACTCTAGTTTGCCTCTAGATTGGTATATATCTTCAAACTTGCTGTCCAAAGCTATTTATACAAGTAAAGTCTTAGAATGAACCATATCAAGTGTTCATGGCTTTAAATCCTCTTTAATTTGAATTCTGATTGAGTGACATGGCTTTAAATCCTCTTTAATTTGAATTCCGATTGAGTGACATGGCTTGTTCGTGTGTTTGGACCTGTATACATGTGTGTCCATAGTGCATATTTCCGCATACCAATACATATTGAGGGTGTTTTTCCGGCATCCGAGCCATCATCTGCATACATCTGCATCCCCTTTGCAGAACTATCTGAAATAACATCAAACCAAATACCAAAAACACAAATCAATTTTACAACGTTTGTGACTGTCTATAACCACTACCTAGAGCTACTTTCAACTGCAATTACTATACCACTCCGATTCACCCTGTGGTTATTATTAGATTATATTATATTTCCCAATTAGGAATGGAGAATATCCATTGGTGATCTTTTTTATCAATGATTAGTCTAGAATTAGCCAGATAAAATCATACAAAAACGCCTAAACCCTCTATTTATACTAGTATGGACAGCATTTATGGGGATCTAACTCGTGGTATAGATAGTATAAATATCAATTTAGTAAATAAAAGATAAGCCCATCTTAAGAAAACCTTTTACAAAGTATGGTTCTTGAAAAATCAATGAGTCTCTTGGAAATGAGGTCGTGCTTCACTCATAAATTTAGTGATCTCCATCGCATTTCGCGCACTACGCTTCTTTCAATGCATCTTTTGCAGCCATCACTATTGCCTTCTATCCGCGCACACAGAATCTAAGCTCCTTTCCTTGTTCAGTGCAAAAGCCTGCACATACTACTAAACTACTCCACTACTTTAAATACTACTTTAAATACTACTTTAAATACTACTTTAACTACTTTAAATACTACTCTAAATACTACTTTAAATACTACTTTAAATACTACTCTAAATACTACTTTAAATACTACTCTAAATACTACTCTAAATACTTTAAATACTACTTTAAATACTACTCTAAATACTACTCTAAATACTACTCTAAATACTACTCTAAATACTACTCTAAATACTACTCTAAATACTACTCTAAATACTACTCTAAATAATACTCTAAATACTACTCTAAATAATACTCTAAATAATACTAGTAGGAAAGACTACGTGAGGGATGTACGGGTGAAAAACAAAAGAGAGTGTTCATTGCTGAGGCTATGGCTTGTGAAGGTAGTGTATGCCAGCTCTGGAGTATACATAGGCCATTTTGATTAACCATCAAATTTCTCCGGAAAATGGCGTTGGTGATGGTTAACTAGGAAAGCAGTATGTGTTTGGAATATTCTAATGAGCACTAGAATTGAGTACCTAGTGTTCGTATATTCTACCAACGAAACTTAACTAAGGCACAAGTCTCAAATAAGAATGAAAAGGGGTGAAGGCCAGGGAAAGATCCCAATCGGGAATGCTGTAGGTTAATCTGAAACATTACGGTGTTTCATATTTTGCCGATCAGGTGTTTCAGAAAATGCCTCAAGAATTCCCCGAAGCTGTAAAAGTATATAAGTCCTAGAGTCTTGCAAAGGTTTAACAGTGGGTATATTATGCAGTGTGGGTATATAGTGTGTATATAGTGAGGGTATTATGCAGTGCGTGTATATAGTGTGTATATAGTGTGTATATAGTGAGGGTATTATGCAGTGCGTGTATATAGTGTGTATATAGTGAGGGTATTGTGCAGTATGTATACATTATGCAGTATAACGTACCGAGTATAGACAGAAAAAGAGACTATGGTTGGTAAAGTTTGTATATTCTATATTTGGTATCGATAAAGATCTCTGGAATTAGTATACTAATTGGTGGTAAAACGTGGTAAATGGTCGCGAACCTGCCGCGCGCATATATGCAGGCCCAGTCTATATATAAAAGGATCTTCCCACATTATCCGCCACTTGAACCCCTACAATTCTATTCCTGCAAAATCCAATCCAATACCAAATCCAATCAAATCCAATCAAATCAAATCCAATCAATTCCAAATCCAAATACCTAGAGATGAATTGTTTATCTTGATTAAAAAGAAGGTAAGAAGAGAGTCAGATTGGCTTAAGGGGGAGGGGAAACTCCATGGAGATAATCCAATACATTCTTGATATTTTTTTTTTATTTTTACTGCCATTTTCAGAAGATTTGAAATCCCATTAGTGGTTTTTGGGGGATTTAATAGAGTCTTTTATTATTTTATGGTTTTTGGCTATTTCTGTGAGTTTTTCTGTTTTTCTGTGGGTATTTCTGTTGGTATTTCTGTGACTATTTCTGTGGGTATTTCTGTTGGCTATTTCTCTTGGCTATTTCTGTGGGTTTTTCTGTGGGTTTTTGAGTTTTTCTGTTGTCTATTTCTGTTGGTATTTCTGTGAGTTTTTGACTATTTCTGTTGGTATTTCTGTGACTATTTCTGTGGGTATTTCTGTTGACTATTTCTGTTGACTATTTCTGTTGGTATTTCTGTTGGTATTTGGCTATTTCTGTTGGGCATTTCTGTGACTATTTCTGTTGGCATTTCTATGAGTTTTTGACTATTTCTGTTGGTATTTCTGTTGGCATTTCTGTTGGTATTTCTATGAGGATTTGAGTTTTCTACAAGGTCCATGCTACCAAAGCAAGCTTACTCAGGAGATCTAGCCTTTAAATTGGTCTCGGTTTCAAACTATACCTATGAATAATTGTGTTGTTGAACATACATCTCTTGCATACAACAGATCTACTAAGTTCGTGGAAAGAATGCCAGCTGGGATCCTCGTTCTAAAGAGACTGATAGAGGTGGATCATTGAAATAATACAGATGTGTGAAGTTCTTTGGTTTGAAGTTCTTTGGTTTGAAATTCTTTGGTTTGAAATTCTTTGGTTTGGAATTTTCCCTCTATACTATTACTGCTGCTACTGTTTTACGACTGTAGCCGGATCCTGCATGTAAGTATGGTATAGGAGAGAACAATCTTCCATACACTGATAACGGCAATGAATCTTTGGAAAAGATGGCTATTGTACACTGGTCCGATTATTACTATGGCCATTACTATGACTATTTACAAGTGTGGAAAAGACTGGTCTCAGTCACTCACTTCTGTCCATCTGTCCATCTGTCCATCTGTCCAATATCTCTGTCCAATATCTCTGTCCAATATCTCATCTGTCTAAGTTGCTACGCCTTATATCTGGTTATTATATACTTGGCTATTTTAGGGTGTGGTTCAAAACTTCCACTTCTAAAGCCCTGATTTCTGGCAACGACAAATGTGAAGTACCATTTTACTATTTATGAACTGCGCACGACTATGTGGTATCACCGCGCATTCACTTTTCGCAGCCTGCGCATCTCCTGACGACTTTGTGCGCGAACCCAAAGTCTATTTAAATCGTTCTATTCCCCATACGTGTTAACAAATCAACGATTTTTTGAGACCCATCGCCCCAAATGAGGAAAAAATGCTTCCGAATTAGGAAAAAAAAAAAGTACTTCCCAATGAGGAAAACGTACTTCCCAATGAGGAAAAAGTACTTCTGAATTAGGAAAAAAAATGCACCCACAGAAAACCAGCACCCAATTCAGTGAGCGAAAATCACGGTGTCCCATAGAAAGACATTCCTTTCTTTTTTTCTTTCTTTCTTTCTTTCTTTCTTTCTTTCTTTCTTGTCCTGGTGCAATTGAGCTAGTCTAAAAAGAGGAATGTGGTCTTCCCAATTTCTGCCTTAACCAAGTACCTCTAGTGAGTCGCGGAACACTGTTCTCCGATCCCAAAGTCTTGCAAATTAAGGTGCATACTGACCATGTATTGATCCTGCAAATACCCATGTTTCATATGCAAGTTTTTCTTTCTGCTCCTGAAACATGTGAATCTTGTTCTCATGCTCTTTTGCTCTTTTGCTCTTTTGCTCTTTTGCTCTTTTGCTCTTTTGTTCTTTTGCTCTTTGGTCCAATCCTGCATATGGCCACTATCCTGCATCCAGTGCCCCACTGGCCCATATTTGCATATTAACATCTCTTATTCTCCTGCTATTAATAATTATGATTGGGCACTGATTTTGCCCCCAAGTGTTAATGCCACTCCATATTTTATTGTGACTGGATTTCCATTTCAACATCCAATCTTCATCAGTTACCTCCTGGACTTTAGGGGGATTTCCTTGCATATTTATACTTCTCATGATTGTGTTTGTGGTACATATTTTGGTGCACAAACACGATCCATGTCATGCTATATAACCATGCATATGAATGGATATATTTTTCATGGATAAAATGACCATATCATTGGACAAGAACTTTGACTGTAGGTTTGAGTCTAGATTTCTCTTTTGCTGATTTCGGTCTCGTGACTTCTAAGGCGTAACCTTTATTGGACTCCACAGTTATATGCACATTTTTGGCCGGTCTTTTTAGTGCAATTGATGTTCTTTTGATGTTCATTTGATGTTCATTTGATGTTCATTTGATGTTCAACCAATGGCCCGAAAAGTATATGTTTTGCTTTTCAACAATCGTTTATCCTGTGTATGGCCATTGTGGATATCTCTTTTCAGGAAAATCTGACAAACAGTGCCTTTCGATGGAACAGAAGAAGCAGTGAATCAGTGAATCAGTGAATCAGTGAATCAGTGAATCAGTGAATCAGTGAATCAGTGAATCAGTGAAATAAGATTTGAAATCAATTCCAAGGGTTCTTGGGGAATCCAAAAATGTTTGTTTTTTTGCATATCAGAAGGTTATTTGTGAAATAAACCGCTTGCAATGGAATAAGCTCCGATCTCAATTCATGAGAAGCTGTAACCAAGAGATTTTCATGAAAGGAGATTTCATGACTGGTTGTAAGGGTCTTCGGATAATCAAGATGTTTGGTTAACAATACTTGGAAGCGGAAAAAATTGGATGATCAAGCCAAACTTCTTCATTCTTATTATTCCGGTATGCATTGTGCAGGTCGCCCTTCTGCATCGGCACATATTGCCGCTTCCTTTGTCTATTGTTCCAGAGAATGCTTGATTCTGAAAATTTTGTTGATTCGATGAGATGCCCTATAAAAACTAGGCCGTGGCCTGTTGTCTAGGGGCATCAACTGTCGCCATGAAAAAGAGGAACTTGTTGCTAGCATTTCAAGCATTTCTTCTTGCTTCTTCAGTATGGGCAGATTCAGAGATTCCTTCTTGCTTCTTCAGTATGGGCAGATTCAGAGATTTCTTCTTTCTTCTTCAGTATGGGCAGATTCCGAGATTCCTTCAGTATTGTGCGTCAAAATCGAAGGCACATATATTCCTCTTTCGGGCAGATATTGGGGCGACGTCTTTGGTAGATCCAGTGTGCTTGTGTATGGAGACCCTCATGCTGAACCTGCAAACTTCTCTTTTCGGAACAATGCTTTATTTCATGACGAGGATCCCAGCAATGGGTTCTTGGGGAAAGTGGGGTCCGTTGCTGCTTTTGCGCCATGCATGCTTCCGTTCCATGTGAATTTGGATAGACAGTATCGCGTCAAGGGCGTTGCGTTCCACTCTTGCGATATATTTGAAGAAGGCGTCCGTGGTATAGTGCACGAGCAGTTCAGGGGTCATCCAATAAGTTTTCCGGTGGATTTATACCTCTTGCCTTGGGATAAAGAGAGATATGAAATCGTGGTTCCTAAGGAACCTTATCCAGAGGTTGCAGAGCTTGGATTGCCCGAAAAGGAAGCTGGAATGAAAGCTGGAAGAAGAGGTAGAAATGAAGGTAAAACGAAAGGCAACAAGAAGAAAGAGCTCGACAAGCCGCTTGCCTTCTATGCAAAAGTCGTTTATACCTTTATCCCCTTTTCAGGGCACATTTTCCATGATTTCAATGCCAAACGCAGTCTGATGTCCTATAGATTGCGCCGCAGCCTCTATCTAGATGGAAATTCCTTGGCTGCTCCCGTCAAATTCCTCCTTAAAGACGGTTATGCCTATACCAATAGCACAGCCACGCCGGGGAGCGTGGGAATTGAACAAGACGGGCTCATGTTTGGTCCTGACGTGATCCAGACTAAAATCAAGTTGGATGAGCAACGGAGACTTTGCAATGTAAAGTATTACTCGTGCAAGAGCATGGAAGACTTGTATGTGATCTCCACTAGCAGCGAGTATGAGTTCTGTTTCGAGGTGTACATCTACCTCTTGCCCTATGAACAGGCCCCTGGTGCTCCTGTATAACGTCCAAACCCCATCAGTGAATTCAACTTTCCACCAGTGAATTCAACTTTCCACCAGTGAATTCAACTTTCCACCAGTGAATTCAACTTTCCACTAGTGGATTCAACGTCACTGCAATAATATGCTTTGAAATTGATGTTGAAATTCATGAGCATATAGTCTCTTGAACCTAATTTGGAATGTTCAATGATAATTATGAACTTAATGTTTGGACGGTTCAAGATGGTCAATTCAAGTCACCAGATAAATTTAGACAAGAAATTAGAACACCATTATGGAGATATGAGATTGGGACGTTTCTGGTGGACTGTGAAAAAGTCTAGACTTCACCAAACATCCCTCCCAAACCATTTTTTTTGTTTTTTGTTTTTTTTTTTGGAACGAATAAATTCATATTCTTGAAGTTTCTCTTTGCTTTCATGACTGCTCTCTTTGGTATGATTGGCTGTTGAGCTTTAGAATATGGTTTTATGTGCAGGAAATTTGCACCCACACTTTCAGCCCAATGGAGGAAATGACAGAAATGAGACAATGCTCATTACTTCAGGGTTTTTTCTCAATTGGCAAACTGTATCAATGCCTTATTTTGAGTTTGGAGAATTCTAACGAAATCACCAGCACAACATTCTCCCAACTTTCGAGCTTTCCATTTGATAAATCTGGTAGAAACTGCTTAACGAAATCAACAGGATCGTACATTTCCAGATTGAAATACAATTCAAACCGTTTAACCTGTAGGTTTCTGGTATTCGTTATTGTCCAAATGGTTTAAATATTCCATTGATGGACCAACAGCTCATAAACGAGAATGAATGATGCGGGATATTTCTGAACACCATCCCATTCCATAGTTAGTTTTTGATATAAATAAGCAGACCACTCATTGGCCTTGATAGTAAGGCTAGTGCTCAAGACCTATAATATTCGAGTTCTCCTGGTATAGTAATGAGTCTGTAGTCTGTAACGTCAGCATCAGCCATCATTTTTTCCAAATCTCACTGAAATACTTCTTTGTATTCATATGACTTCTTTTCATGAGTCACTTAAACCTAATGATGATTGGTCTAGGTTTAGTAGGCCTATCAAGGCCAAATCTGCCCACACATGTAAATGTCTTTAAACTAGCATTTTACTGCAGAGTCTTGAATAAAGAGCGATCATTGTCGTATCATTTGGTTATCATAATGAATCTTGCTAGTAATCCAGTGTCGTATTATGCGATATAGTATACTGCTTAGCAGGTGAGCTATTCCGTATCTGTAGTACTATTCATACTAATCTCATTCCATCACACATTCTCCACATGCTTCTTAATCTCTCACATATTATACACAAGGTCACACATAAACCTCATGCAGATAGACCTGTGGCTGGTAGTGTGGCGCTCAGGGTGCAATTTCGTTAACTATGGGTCATGGCATGAGGGGCATGCGTATATATATACTATTGGGAGGCGAGCCTATGCGCGGCTTTACAGTGTTTCAGATATGGCTGCATTTCCCAAACTGGGTGTATCACAAACGCAGCAATTGGTTTTGTGCACATTAGGAGCGGGGTAAAGATATATATATATAAAAGGGCCTTCCCCCCATACTATTAAGGGGACTAATAACTGCACGGACCCTAACCTATTCAAAAGGGATTGACGACTATTCGGGGCTTTTCCGGAGGACCTCGCCTATTGTTAAAGGTTATTAAGCATACTCAAAAGCTTATTTCGAGATTCAACCGCCAAATTATAATGCAAGGAATTATAAAAAGACCCGCCTTCAATTTTCCCCATATTTGCTTACTAAGTAAGTCCTGCATATCCCTGCATCAATGATGGTGATATCAGGTGACACCAGTGCGTTGATTCTGTGAAATTCAATGCATGACATATTGCTCTCTTAGAAATCAAAAAAGGCTGAGGTACTGGTGTTTGACCCGGAGTTATGCCCTTCGCAGCGACGCGCAGCATGGAATGTGCTCGAAAAGGACATTTGTAAGCCCTAGCGCCACACATGTACTGCACTTGGCACGGGGTGCGGATGCCTTACCCTCGGCTCGGATTTACCAACCTGAATTAGGACTTTCTCCTCAATATCGACGGCCCGTATTTTCCGATTTAGAATGGCTCAGAAATCTGGCGGGTATAAGACCCCACCATCGTCGTCATGTTTCATGGATCAATCAATTAATCAATCAATCAATCAATTCTAACTTTTACAATGTCTAAAGTGTCTATCGCAGTTATCGGTCTTAATGGAGCCTTGGGTTCTCCTGTCATTGAGGCAATCGAGAGCCCACAGTTCAAGGACAAGTTTGCCTTTCCAATTTTGGCTCTCACCCGTGATCCATCCACCAAAAAGTCTACTGAAACCATCAAGTACGTTGCAGCTGACGTCACTGGAAACAAGGATGACTTGATCAAGCAATTGGAGGGCATTGACGTGATTGTGTCGCTCATTAATACTAACCCAACATCTCAGGCCGGAATTGAGGAGTTGGTCAAGCAAGTCAAGCCTAAGCTTTACATTCCATCACAATTCGGCTGTGATACTGCACAGGTCCAAACCTACTTGCCAAATTTGATTGCCTTCAAGGCCGACCATTCGCAGAGAATCAGAGCCTCTGGTGTGCAAGTGGTGGACATCTACACATCGTTCTTCTCTGGAGGCGGATGGTTGTACGATATCGTTGGCCATGCCGGTATTGATGCTGAGTCCAACTCCGTGACTTACCTTGGATCCCCACAAACCGAAATTTCCTTTACCAACTTGAAAGATATTGGAAGAGTGGTTGCTGTTGTTGCATCCAGAGCCAACGAGAAGTTGCCCGAGATTGTGAGAGTGCAATCCGGTAAAGTGAGCTACGAACAGGTGGTTAAGACTTACGAGGAGAACCACAATGTCAAGTTGACTGTCAAGGACACCATTCCCAAGGAGGAGGTTTTGAAGCAGGCCCAAGCTGCTTGGGTCGATAAGGATTACAGCAAGTTGTTCTACTGGTTGAACGTCATTATGTCTCAAGGAGAGGAGAAGGGAGCCAATTTCACCACCGACGACAACGAGTTTGTCAACCCCGGCGAATCATTGTGGAAGTGGGCCAAGTTTTAAGTCCCTGCACCCATCCAACGGTTACAACTGATCACTTGAAGTAGAACAGTCCTTGAATCAAGATGCAAAAATTAGAATAAAAGCGATGCAAAGATATCAAACTATGAGATCCACTTTTGCCATACTACACTGACTATACTGTATACACTACATATCACACTGTATACACTACGCACTGTATACACTACATCACACTGTATGCACTACACGGGACATTGAAACATAGGAAGATAATTCTCCACCAGACCCTTTTGTTCTTACGTAAAGACAGCTACAGTCACTTGAACCTAATCCAGATCTTTTACTACTCTCTTCAACTGTACTGGTGTACTGATGTGCTCCACTTTCTAGTGACCGATGATATTGAGGTCGTGCGCTGCCCAAATATACTGCACACCCCAAACTGTACCCACAGTACTAGATTAAACTGTATTATTTTGTAACTATGAACTTCTCATTTTCAATAAACAATACCACAATTCAGAAGATTCATATCATGGACTTTGAAGTTTGGGACTGACCAAGGGGAAGGTGCGGAGGTACTGATGTTTGGCCGAATGCGGAAGCCAAATACTCTTTTTGGCGATATTGATACCAAAAGAAAGCGGCTTCAATTGCAATTTTTGGAGGGGGTATATTTCCATGGTATTTCTCTTCATCATTCTTTTCTAGTTTAAAAAACAAAAATTCGAATTTTAAGTGGTGTTCGAAATTCGCACTCAAAGTGTTTTTCTCAGTCATAATTGCGAATACCCTTAAATTATTTCCAGATCACCCAATACTCCATTCAAAAAACAACTCTAAATTTCCTAAAAAGGAAATCAAAACCAGAAAAAAGAACTGGTTTTTATAGAGACTGCACAAAGACTGCATAAAGACTGCATGCTGTAAATTTTCACTGTAAAAAAAAAAAAGGGCTCGACTTTAGAGTAACTTTTACGCACTTGAGTCTTGTGCGCACCCTCCACTGACGTCGCACTCAAGCCAAAAGATGCAAAAGATACAGAAAAGTCAGCATAAAATGAACCTCCTTTGAATAGATTTTCAAAGAGTGGTTGAAAAAAAGCCAAATGCAGGAATACCCATTTATTTTGGTTGATCCCAAAACCTCCCAAAAAACAACTCTTGGACTGTAGCTTTGCACATGGCTGTAATAGGCATAAATCCGTGGTTAGTCTTCGAAGTCACCAGGTCCCAGTACAACAAACCAAATCTCGTTCTCAGTATTTGATAGTAGAAATTCGAGTAGAGTAAATTGTATACTCAGACATTGCCAAATCAGGACCAAACTCAAACAGCATTCATCAGTATAGTATAGTGGGAATTATAGTTGAACAGGCTAGATGTTCGCATGGGTCAATATGCAACCTCCAGATGAAACAATAAGGGGGTCATGTGGAATCGGACCAAGGAGGTTTGGAGAATGCAGCCACAAAGAAAATATGTAGTGAGATGAGTCTTTGGAGATTTCAAGCAGTAAACATGTTATGGTGCAGAAAGAGAAAATATAAGGAGGTATTCATTGGAGGGAATGGCCTCCTTTTATAGTTTGAAGAGTGCGAATCCTGACACAAACGCACAGTGTTAAGGGGCTTGCAGATGGTTGCGAAAACGTAGTCTCACTAATATATAAAGGCCAAGATGCGCTTAATTGAAAAGGAAGATTTTTCCTGGTATCAGTTTAGCAACCACAACAAACCACAACAAACCATAACATACCATAACATACCATACAAACCATATCATACCATACAAACCATATCATACCATACAAACCATATCATACCATAACATACCAAAACATACCACAGCAAACCACAGCAAACCAAAACATACCACAACAAACCATATCATACCAAAACATACCACAGCAAACCACAGCAAACCACAGCAAACCATAACAAACCATACCATACCATACAAACCATATCATACCATAACAAACCACAGCAAACCACAGCAAACCACAGCAAACCACAGCAAACCACAACATACCATAACATACCATACAAACCACAGCAAACCACAGCAAACCAAAACATACCACAGCAAACCACAGCAAACCAAAGCATTCCATATCATACCATATCATACAAAGAACTAAGATGACTACTATACCTCATGAATACAAGATTAAATGGAAGAGCATTACGCCCTGGTGCCAGTCGATGAAACGATTAAGAACAACGCAAAAGTACAGTGGGAAGTATTAATAGAGCTGGACAATTCATATAGTATATTGGTATGAAATATGTATAGGTGGAATTCTGGTTCGGATAAAGTATATGAAAAAGAGCCTATGGGATGATTGCTTTTATCCCCAGAATATTTGCTTGGGTGGAGTATTTCTGTCTTCCATTGACTCCAGAAAGAATCCCAAGTGCTATAACTTCCAGAATGAACAATGTCAGAATTGGATAGATGTATAGTTAAAGGACTAGTTGTTTCCACTGCTAGTATTGGCTGATTAGTTGGACTACTGGTAATAAAGTGGCAATAGTGTGTGTATCACTGTGTGCCACTCGATTTCAATATCACTTGGAATTTGGATATACTAGTTTCTTCAGTTTCTGGTTTGATGGTTTAGTGGGTTTAGGGGGTATAGAGGTTCTTGTGGGGTTTGGGCTTACCCTACCGTGTCTTATATGCAGTACATACCCAAATCACCCAAATCAACCATTTTGATCCTCACCATTTCCCTTCATATTGATTCTTCCATCTATCCATTTCCTCGTCATTGCTCACTAGAAAGGTAGGTATGGGAAGAATATACTAATACTTAGAGTGGTCCTGCACATAAGACCATATGGCCATGAGACTAAGGACTTGTCAATACCACGTGATAAGAAAACCCAAGACTTTAAAATAGAGATTTGTTTATCTTTAAATAATATTAAGCATAATATGATGGACGAGACTTACTGAATATAACCACGTGACTCTGACCACGTGAATATAACCACGTGATTATACCACGTGACTGACTGATTATAGTCCACCACAATTCATCTCGAGCTGGTCACAAATATCATTCCATTTTTAATAGATAGAGTAGTAGCAGTAATATAGTTAGTAGACATTTAGTTGAACAGGTATACTTCGGCCCAACCTGCACATAAACTCAATATTTTACGCTGGAAAAACATTCATTATGATGTCTAAAACTCCAGGATTCCAATGAATGTATTTTCAGGAAAGAAAACCTAAAATTGGGGAACTTACATTGAGACTGTTTAACCTGGAATTGGCCTGGTGCACGGGTGTAGCCCTTATCGCATTCATTCATCATTCCCTGGGTTGCAGCCATTCCAATTCTACTCATTTCATAGTAAAAGTCTTGATAAAACTGTTTTGGTGGTCTTATGTATAGTGTCATGATCCTGCAGAAAAACCATTCTATTTGGACGCTATTCCGAGTCCTCACTGGCTCCAGTCTATGCTCCAATATACACAATATACCACTCGATGTAAATCTGATACTGCTACTACGTATCACCAGCACTACTAGTAGTAGTAGTAGTATTTGTAGTAGTAGTAGACTAAGATTGAAAAGAGTAGTATTTGTAGACTAAGATTGAAAAGAGTAGTAGTATGGTAAGATATGATACGTGTATTAATAGTATTCATCAGTAGACGTATCAGACACTCTAGATTCTGGAAGCAGTAGTAGTGGTTTTTCTAAAGTATAAAGTCGGATTCACTCTAGCAGGTCTAGAGCTAGACTTTGGCATAACACGCCTGCACCAAGTCCATTCACGAATGTATATCATGAATTGTTCAATGTGGATCACTGAGTATGTACAATTCTATGTACAATTCTATGTACAATTCTATGTACAATACTAATTTGTATAAAAATAATTTGTATAAAAATAATACTCCATATTACTAGATCTGTAAGATATACGTGTACTTTAGTAAAGATGTATAGGTGTGGATGTATGGGTGTGGATGTATGGGTGAGAGTGAGAATGAAAATGTGGTTAGGCAATACCGTTAGTTTCAAACGAAAGGATCTAATACCGTTAATTTCAAACGAAACGAAGTCATGCTCGTAACGGTGAAAAGGGGCGATGTTCCATTTTAAGGCCTGGGGTCTAGAGGCATTGTTTCTGCAGGGGTTAGTTTTGGCTTTACACCTTGCGGCAGATATTAATAGAAAATTAAAAAGGAGACAAGAAGAGAGAAGAAGAGAGAAGAAGAGAGAAAAAGAGAGAAGAAGAGAGAAAAAGAGAGAAAGAAGAAAATAGATTTTGGGTTTAGAGATGCTGAATTGGGCGAAAAGGCGGAAAATCGAGAAAAATAATGAGTTTAAAAGACGGAAAAAGACGGAAAAAGAGGGAAAAAGAGTAAGAAAGTACTAAAAAAGAATAAAAAAGAGTGAAAAAGAGTGAAAAAGTGCTAAAAGTGCTAAAAGTGCTAAAAAGAGTGCGAAAATAAGTAAACATGAATGAAAAAAGGGCGAAAAAAAAAAACCGCGCATACTTGTTTATTAAAGTAATAATTGACGCACTCTTTGCTCGTCTAACTGCATGATGGTGTTCTATTGCTTATGAGCCGAGAATGTCGTAAAAGAAACCCAGTGGATTGGAAATAGCCGATACAGGCCAGCTATAAATAACTCCGATACTATTCCATCCTCTGCATTACGAACTCATGTCCTCTCTTAACATCTGCTGACTTGTCATCTCTGGTGATCTAGACTTCACTTACCCAAGAACACACCATTCCCAATTCAGATTTCCAATTTAGTTTTCCATTATTACTACCCAAATTTCTAGACTGATGTAGTTTTTCTATTTCTATTTGTACTTGTATTTCTGGTAGACTGATGGCCATGTGCCGGAGTATCTGATCATCAGTATAGTCCAATACATCCAAGTAAAATAGGAACTGATTTAAAGATGAATCAGTAAGTTTAAATAGTTGAGGGTTTAAACAATTCCTAAATATAACCTTAAATATAGGGGAATCTTAAAGCCATCGGTATGGGAACAATGGTGACACATTAGAGCTTAAAGTCTATAATACAGACAATACAGACTACCGTAGTAAATGATAGCACGACAAGTAAATGATAGCACGACAAGTAAATGATATTAATAAACGAGCCAGAGAATGAAAACGCATTGTATAACGAGATTTGGTACAACGGTTAACCATAGTCAGGTGAGCATGTGGCTCTTAATGGACGGTATGTTGGTTTGATGCGCGCGCCTCTTGGTTTTTTCTGGACCTTCTTTATTCTAACGCATAGCCTCTTCGCACATTGCCACGCACGGTAAAGCGCGACCGTAGTGTAGGTGCAGGATGTATTCGCTCGCAGCCATGCGTCTCACCGCCTCTAAATCAGTAGGTGCTCAAGAAATTTCTTAGCTTTACGCCTTACTTCTCGTCCAATCAGATTGATCCTTACTAACTGATCACTGAGAAATCCGGATATTTCCTTTCTTTTGGGGTTGGATTCCGGTTTGAATATTGGTTTGTTTCTATAGACCCGCTCTATATTCATTAGTCTTCATACACGGCTTGACGGTTGGACGGTAGAATGTATTGGTTTAACATTCACGATGGTCTGGAGCTTGCAACGCGTCGAGCGCTCGAAACCATCGGTACCTTGCTTTGGTGCATGGCTTTATGCATGGTGGTTGTTTCTAAGGCGAGGGGCGGCTGCATGGACTGACGTTGATTGATTATTCTGGCGAAGAGAATGTGCATGACTAATAAACTTGTGTCAAGAGGAAATGAAGGTCCGGATGGGTTTTTTTGTTTTGGAGAAAACCAACCCACTAGCTCGAGATTTGTTCTCAAGAGTTATCCCTTCAGTTCCTGGCTTCTTCTACTCCTCGGGGTGTACTGTGTCCTGAAAAATAGCACCCTAAAGTGGGTAGGTGAGCATGTGGAACCCAAATTTTGGCTGCACGATGCATGCATAAATTAGGGCAAAGCTTTGCAGCAAAGCACAGGTTAGTTACTATTTTCAAGAGTCAAAGCCTCCACAGAACGATTGTTTTCCCTTAGCCGGATTCGTCTAAGGGTGCCGCATGTTCAGGGCGGGACGTGCTTTAAAAGGAGCAAGGGGTCCTTCGTTTTTCCAGACTATCTGAAAAAATGATATTCACTCGCTTAACCCTTCTTTCTATTTACGCGGCTCTTGCAAGTGCTACCTTTGGTAAAAAGTATGCCTTCTTTGCCGAGGATGAAGCTGGAAAGATGCAGCCTCTTTGCGGAGACTACGAGGGTGGAGACTACCGTCTCTCTTATAATGCTGATAAGCAAGAGGCTCCTTCTCTTTTCGAGGCTAAGGGTGATGCCTTCATTACTGCTGGTGACATTGGAGAATTGACTCTTGGTAGTCTTAATGGTTTCTTTGGTTTTGGTAAGGATGTCAAGGGTTTTGACTTTCAACATGCTGACCAAGGTAAGGTGCTGAACACTGAGGCTATTTCTTGTCCTAAGGATTCCGATAAGTCCGTGCGTTGTATCTTGCAATTTTTCCCTGAAGATAAAACCGACTGTCACAAGGTGTCTCTTTATGTGAAGGAGGAGGGATCTGCTGGGTTTGATTTTACTGGTTCCGGCTCTGGTTCCGGCTCTGGTTCTGGCCATGGTTCTGGTTCCGGTTCTGGTTCCAGCTCTGGCCACGGATCTGGATCTGGTTCTGAATCTGGTTCCGGTTCCGGTTCTGGATCTGGATCTGGATCTGGTTCCAACTCTGGCCATGGTTCCGGTTCCGGTTCCGGTTCTGGTTCCAACTCTGGATCTGGTTCCGGTTCCGGTTCTGGATCTGAATCTGGATCTGGATCTGGATCTGGATCTGGTTCTGAATCTGGCCATGGATCTGGATCTGGATCTGGATCTGGTCATGAATCTGGATCTGGTTCCGGTTCTGGTCATGAATCTGGATCTGGTTCCGGTTCTGGATCTGGTTCTGGCCACGGATCTGACAACGACGGTGACGACAAAGGTGAAGGTGAAGGTAACGGAGACGACGAAAACTGTGTATACCCCTCCGAGTCCGTTCCTAGCGGTCCAGAATCCACCCCAGGCCCTAACGGTCCAGGTTCCACCCCAGGTCCTAACGGTCCAGAATCTACTCCAGGTCCTCACAGCCCAGGATCTCCAGGTTCCACCCCAGGATCTCCAGAATCTACTCCAGGTCCTCACAGCCCAGGATCTCCAGAATCTACTCCAGGTCCTCACAGCCCAGGATCCCCAGAATCTACTCCAGGATCTCCAGGTTCCAGCCCAGGTCCTAACGGTCCTCACTCCACTCCAGGATCTCCAGAATCGTCTGTCCCAGGATCTCCAGAATCTACTCCAGGTCCTAACGGTCCTAACGGTCCTCACTCCACTCCAGGATCTCCAGAATCATCTGTCCCAGGAGAGACCGGTGCTTCGTCTGTCCCAGGAGAATCTGTTCCTTCTAGTGTTGTTGAATCCCACCAACCCTCCACAGTGACCGAGCAATCCACCACCGTGACCACCGTCTGTACCGCATGCGAGGCCGAGAAGTCTTCCGAAGTCACCGAGTACAAGACCTACACCGACTACACCATCTACTGTCCTCAAGAGACCACTTTGACCATCACCAAGTGTGAGGAAGAGTGCTTCCCAACCACTGTAACCGTCACCTCGGCCACCACCTTGACCGTGACTGGAAAGTGTATTGTTGCTGAGACTACTCCTGCTTCGGAGACTGGTTCTTCTGAGCACCCAGCTGAGACCCCTGCTGGAGACAACAAGCAAGCTGAGACTCCTGCTGGAGACAACAAGCAAGCCGAGACCCCAGCCGGAGACAACAAGCCAGCTGAGACCCCAGTCGGAGACAACAAGCAAGCCGAGACCCCAGCCGGAGACAACAAGCCAGCCGAGACCCCAGCCGGAGACAACAAGGCAGCTGAGACCCCAGCCGGAGACAACAAGCAAGCTGAGACCCCTGCTGGAGACAACACGCCAGCCAAGACTCCAGCTGAGGCCGGTAACGGTTTAGGTAACAACAGTGCAGTCACCGGAGCTCCTAACCCTACCATGAAGACCGTGGCATCCAACCCTAAGGCTGGCAGCAGCTCGGAGAAGGACACCACGCAGACCCTTACCAGCAGTATCACCATGGCTGCTGTGTCTTCGTTTGACAATGGAGCTGCTAAGAATGGAGTTTTGGGAGCTTGTGTTCTTGGCTTCGCCGCTTTGTTGTTGTAAACCTAGACGGACTTCGAACCCCTAGAGGTTTAATTGAGTAATACCAGTTTTTTCTTGAAACTATGATTGAATAGATTGTTTTTTTAACTGTTGTAGCTTGAATTATCTAGTCGAATCATTTAAATGTCTAATTGTCTTGTCAAATTGTTTACTTGTCCAGTCAAATTGTCGAATTGTCTAATTGTCTAATTGTCGAATGTCTTGTTTAATCCATAAACATTCTATGAAATGAAATGGGCTTTGCATTGGACTTTTTTTATTATCCTGGGGTCGCCGGGTGTACGGGTGTGTCCCCCCGATTCCGAGGGCTTCCCGAGATTTGCACCCAATTTGCGCACCTTGACTAAGAAATCATATTTTGAAAAAGCTAGCTCGATCCATTATATGCAGGTCCGAAGATATTTCTAAGGTTAAAGTGAATTTTATCGATTGATTCTCTTTTCGTTTAAAGCTATCATATTCCTTTAGCTTCAGTTCTGCATACGATGATGCACCAATCATTCCTGGTCACTTTCCATAAACCGGTTTTCACTGTTTTTCACTGATTTTTCACCGATTTTCACTGATTTTTACCGATTTTTACCGTTTTTATTGTCTAATTGGAATCTTCGGTGAAAACCTCTAGCATTTCACGGAATTGTATTGACAAAAAAGAGAGTTTTGAGTGTGTGACTGTCTGGACCCGGACTGGATCTTGGAGTATGGTTATATCAAAATCCATCCGTTTATTAAAGCCAGTCTAATTCCCCGAAAAGTCTTTTTTTTTTGAAAAATATTGGTATAAGCATAGAAATGGTATATAAATCTGTGACCGGCTATATGCAGGACTATACTATCTAATTAAATATCCAGAGTATTCTCCTAAACAGAGACAGAGACAGTACAGCTATCACCAGACGACTGCATGGATTAGAGCTATAGAATAGAGATGAGTGGAGGAGAATTAAGTGCCTGATTTCCTCTTGGAAATATGGGTAGCACACGACTTATAATAAAAATCTGATATTATCCACGTGATTGGTAGACTCAGTGATTTTGTTTTCCTGATTAAGAGCTGGCAGATCCAAAATTAGTTGTGGTATAATGATGACGTAATCAAGGCCTAAGAACTTATGGGAAAATATATATAAAGAATAGACGGTGGTAAGGCTTATATACAGGCCTCTAAAGACTTCCTATAGACCTGAAAAGAAATTAAAGCTTATTTAGTGGTGTCAGTATAATTTGTCTGATTTCAAGACAATTTGTCCGAGGACTGCATATAGACTACATATTCATAAGTCCATTTCTTTAGCTCGTTCCAGAAAGATTTTCGATTCCTCCTGACGTCCTTACAAACGTATCATTAATATCAATATCACAAGGCCCTTTATAGATGCTTATATATTCGTATAGGTCCGAATGGGCACTCTGTCCATGGTATTTATTGGCACAAAGTGCACTTTTGTCCCGAACACGTATAAATTCCGGGAAAGATGGACCGAGGATGTTTCTTTATTATAAGGCAAAATGTACATCTCCCACTGGAAACAATTACGCATTTACTTGGCGATATCCGTACAAAATCCCCCAACCTGGACCTCCAGTCAAGGCATAAGAGTAAAACAGCCGAGCATCAAGCTTTTAATTCAAATCCAACTTTGAAAAATTGAAGAAAAAGGTACTTTGGGACCGTAAACAAACGTTCCCCAGTGAAATCCTGCATCCTGCCACAGGGAGGTTTCAGTAGAAATAGCATAATCTCGTTGAAAGGTCGGGAAATCATCAAGAAAAAAGAACCTAATTTCTGGGAATTACTAATAAAAAGAATATGATTATCTGAGAAATTAAATAGAAATTTTATAGAAAATGGGCTTGAAAATGACCGTGAAAATGACCGTTTACCTGTGCGGCCTTATGGAGAATGAGAGATCCATGCATACCATGCAGGATGATACCGGAAAAGTAGGTTTTAAAATAGAAAAAAAGCATGATAATCCCGGTCAGAACGGTCAAAAAAAATAATAAACATGTCATTGTCAGTCAACACGGATCACGTGAGCCAGTTAGCGTAACCACTAAGGTTCAATTCACAAGAATTAACCAATCATCTTTCAGGTTTCAATTCACAAGATGAGTTTGGCCAATCATGTTTCAGTACTTATAGTGGTTTTTCCGGAGAGATACCACAGATTACAATTGACATTCCAATAGACTGAGCTGAACATAACGTCTAGACGAAGCAACCAATTTTTTTTATCCTAATCACTATAATGTATTAGAAACTGATTTCTAGAATACACTAATTATACTTTTGGAGGATAATTCGCCTGCACGTACAAGAAACCATTATTTTAATGTACGGTCCTGCATATAACATACATATCACCTTTTCTGGACTAACCCCAATCACTGACTAGATAAACTGTACCATTATCATCTAAATATATTCTATAACTATCTATTAAGGATTTTCAATCTTAATGTCTAAAACTGCCTGGATTGTTCCCTGACTTATATACACTACTCTGATAGTAAGTTGTACAGTTTTCCAACGCCAGAAAATCACCATTCTTTTCATTGAATATTCGTCTATTGCCTATTATTTTCACATGATGAGATAGAAAATCTTATTTTTAGAGTAGTACAATGGTACAATATGCAGGTTTATAGAATTCTACTGAAATCCCAAACTACAATCAGACATGAAAGGTCCATTGACATAAATTGAATTGAAATGGATTAATTTCTCCTTCAAAAATCGTCTAAAACTTTCTATACCTTTGTAAAAGTCAATTTTTACTTAGTGCCAATTTCTAAAACGTCAAAACTGAAATCTGAGAATTAGAACGATCTTGGAATTTAAATCAGTGGCTGTGGAAGTAATGGTATGATCTTATGAACTGTTAAAAAAGTACCAAATGATGTTTCAAAAGTTCGGTGCTTCTAATAGTCTATATACTTAGATAGACGTGGCCGACTGGACCTATATACAGGAAGATTATTATTGATGTCATCATTTAGAATTACTCAAATCTTTAATATACAATTACTTTAGAATTATTGTTGATTAGAAGTGGCTGGTGTTGAGTAGAAGTGGCTGGGGTGTTATATGCAGGACATTCCATTTAGGAATTCAACATGTCGTAAAAAGTGAATTTAAAATCAAGATACTCGAATTTTATGATTATGTGCCTTAAAGGGATCTAAACCATCTGTAGAAGCTGGAAAAAAGCCATCTTAGTATAGGCCTGTCTCAGATATACCGAGGGATTCATCTCCATAGTGTAGATTCACAAGCCTAGACCGAGATCTTTTGGAGGAGTCAGTGCCATTAAAACCTCAGAGTGCTCTTGAAGATCTTAATGTTAAATGTCCTGTACTTTGTATAGAGTGGGTTTTGTCTACCCTTGGTCATTCTTCATTTACTGTATACTGATAGGTTCGGTGGGCCTGCATATAGTGCAACTTCATCCTAGAGTTCCAGAAAAGAGAACAGAGCTCAAAATTTGGCGAAAAAAAATGTCAGGGAAAATCTCTGTCCCTAAATTGGTCAATTGCTTTTTTAAGAGCAAAAATGGCTCAAATACGCCCACTTGACTTGTGATCAATAGTATTAGAGCCAGATTTGAGGGTAGAATCTGGAAAAAATGGGTCAGTGATTAAAGATAGAGGCTGAATTTGCGTTTAGAATAGAAAATATTCAAGAGGTGTAAGGGTTTATCTCGAGAGGTGGGCCTGTTTTGCTGTTGGAGAGTACATGTACGCTTCAAAGCAGCACCAATTTTTGAGTTTTCCAACCTGGCAAAGTAAACTCTTGCAAATTAAACCCATGGTTTTGAATGCAGTTGAAGAAACATTTGTTTCACCTTTTTCTTTTTTTTTTGAAGCTGGAAACAAGTTGGATGTGATATTGTTTGTGTGTGCAGTACTGGGTCATCAATTAATTTGTGTTCCGAGGGTATTTAGGTCTGTCCACTTCTTTTAAAGTGAATAGGAGGTATCTGGGAAAACGTGGTTTTTTTCGGAATTGAAAAATACTGATTTTTGAATACGTACGCCGGCCTAAGGTTGGTGGACCCTCGGAATATGAAGGTGGTCACGTGACCAAACAATCCACAGGTCTTGGTCGGTACACACACCAGATCTGAGGTTCTCAAGCAGTCAAAGTCCTCTTGAAAGTGTAATGGATGTGCTCGTTTTCAAAATAGAGCTAAATGAATTTTTGTTGGGAGGATGAAACGACCCAAGTCAATAGGTCGGAACTGGATATAAGCCCCGGATATCACCACTTCCGGCCGCGGCCCCCGGAACTCGTCCCACAGTGAAACCCCAACTCATCGCCATTCTATTGAAGCCCAATTACAAAACTATTGAATGTTATTGAGAAACATCCAATAGAAGCCTAGACTCTAGTTTATGACATATCCTGCATATAACACATGAACCGAAGACTTATAGGTTTATTCTTCATCAAAGGTCATTTTCAGTCATTTACTTTATCAAAGCATCAAAAACGTGACATTAATACCCTAAAACCTTTCCTGGAAAAGTTAGCATGAACAAAAGTCTGAGTCACGTGCAAATCACATGGCAAGTCACGTGCAAGTCACATCCAAGTTAGTCCCAACGTTTCACTTCTCCACACCTTATGGTCAATTTAAGACCTATTCTTTATTATTCTACTTCCATTTGTCTCCACCTATTAGCTCTTGGGGTCAGAAAAAACCATTGGTCAGAAAGTACCGTACCGGATCAGGCAATCGACAAACTCCCGCTTCCCACGTGACTATGTATAGAGATGAAACCAAAAAAAGCCACTAAAAAGCCAATGGAATAAAATCAGATCTACATGAATTCCGATTTTTAGCAATTTTCAGGTGGTTTTGGTCGATTTTATGGGTATTCTTTCATCAGGTTAGGATGTACTGCACATAAGCGAACCTCAATCCCACGCACTACATCAACTCACCAACCCTACCCACTCCCATTCACCAGTATGTACTGTACTTACCAGTATGTACTGTACTTACCAGTATGTAATGTACCTACAGTCTACTCACACCTTATACTCACACCAGTCTATTTACTCCAGTCTACTCACTCACTATAGCCACTCCAGTCTCTCTCATTAGAGATCAACCATACCGTTTAGTCTTATTCTACTAACCCCTTACTACAGAATATACACTCCTTCTTTACTCCGATTTGTCTGTACCAAGGTCGTGGCCTATTTCCGGTGTTTCTTGGAAATCCAGCTTGTCGTCTTCCAAGGTCAAGCTTCCTCCACATCCTCCACATTCAAGCGAATCTGGAAGAAACCCTCTGGAAATACACACGTGGTATCAACTCACTATATGAATTCCTGATATATTTCTAATGACGTCTCCCAAGATTTAGTCGTGGTTTGATGGTTCTACAGTACTACTACACTACAGTACTACTACACTACAGTCTTACTAACACTACAGTCTTACTAACACTACAGTCCCAACTAGTATTAATACGCCACTGAATGGAGCTGATAAGAAGAACCTCTCGATCTATTCTTGGACGGTTCAGTCCCGTTCTTTTGTCTACTTCATTAGTTACTCACCTAGTCTGACCTACTCTACTAGCATGACAAGTTCTAATGGCAGTCATTGTAATGTATAGAGTCTATTAGCCGTATTGTGTATATAATTTCTTGGTACTTTTAAGTGTAGTCAGTTAAATAAATTCTAGAAAATGTCCACTTCTTTAGTATGATCCTGCATATAGACGCACACTGATACTGAAGCCATAAAGTCCAGCAAATTACTAATTAAGCTTGAAAATGACTTTATAATTCTTGGAGACGTTTTAATATTAATTAAAATTAGTCGTGTATTACCAAAAACTGCTTCATGTGGTTTATGGACTGCATACTACACTGGTGTCAAGGTAGGGCAGTATTAAGCGATATTAACGAGTAGAAGAGTAAATAGTCTGGTATTAGATTAGCTAAAGTTTCTAGTGTTTTAGGTGTTTAGTACTTTTTAATATGATGGTTGCTTATGTGCACTCCCAACAACATATTCGGGTTATGTACACTCCCAACAACACATTTCACATTCTTCCGAGTCATTTATATTACTGAATGATACTCTTTAGTATTAGTTGAGGGCTCTTTAGTATTAGTTGAGGGCTCTTGAAGTGTAGTTACTTACTGGGCAAATCAGGTAGTGCGCGGCCCAATTGGGTTTATCAAGTATATACTATTCTTTACACAACTAATCATGTGACGTTTTAACTTTCTAATGACTGAATTAAGGTCAAATTGATTGCAGAAGAGTTTTGGCTGCATTTGACTGAACTTGTGGTCGTAATTCTTTCATATATGTGTATATCCTGCATATAACACCGTATTTTTTTTTGTCATTAATCCATCAGTTTTTGGAAGTTGAGTAATAGAAGATTCTAGAACTCTAGTATTCAAAAGTCTTCTACTTGTTTAACTTAGGAAAGTTAGACTTGTATCATTTTGTATGCAGGACGCTATATACAGGAAACCGAACAATAGTACCGTAAAACTGGAATGACTTTTCCTTACCTCGGCTAAACCATAATAGGCTATCCTTCTTTTATCAAGGCACTTATAGTGGCCGTCTTGTTCACAAGCGAAGCAACCTGCAGGACCTATACCCTCTGTGCATGCTGGGGCATATAGAGAACAACGTCTTATTCATATTCATTCAATTAAACAAATAAGAGAATCAATTTAATCAATTAGAAAAAATCACATCAGGAACCAAAGTTGGGCCCAAAAAGATTCTTAAGGCCATACTGTTTCAAGAACATCTGGAGGCCATTATTTGGATACCTTGCAGCTCTAGTAGCTCTAGGAATCGCATCGGTCACCACCTCCACGTCCTCATCGTCCGTATACCTTGCCTGGGCCATTGAGATCTCCATGCTTTCATAGTCATACACAACATAAGCATTTTTGAGGAAGTTGTCACCCAAAACGGCCCCAGGAAGTTTTTCCCGAGTCTCTTCATAGGCTGCTGCGCCCAAGTAGCACACTCCTCGGTCCTCGTATAAAAGGTCACTCACCGGAACCTTGATTTGTATGCCCGAGAAGTCGTAGACCAAAATGGCTGGTGATTTCATGTACGAGCAGTCCACCCGGTAGATCCCCTCATCTTTCGAGTACTTTCCTCGAATCAGCTTGACCAATTGCTGCATTATTTTCTGGGGCAAGTGTTGGTAGGTGGCCCCTGAATCCAAGAGGGCAGCTATTGGTTCATTAGAAATGTCCTGAATGTTCCGATTGTCCAGCTTGTCCAGTTTATCCAGCTTGTCCAGTTTACCCCACTTGCCCCACTTGCCCCACTTGCCCAATCTATCCCATTTATTCAATTTCTTCACTTCACTATTCTCAAGATATATCCTCTCAAGAAGAACCGCCATTTCAACATCCATAACAGGTACCGTTTGCAAGCGGCCCCAATATTTCTTATGGTCAACCGCCCCAAAGAGAATAGTCCCCGTTGGCGAAGTGTCTCTGTTCAAATATAAAGAGTACACCACCTTGTTAATAAGTCCGGCATTTTTGATCTGCATTGGGAAGTTCGGGTACTTGTAATTGCTGGAATAGGCAGTGACTTCTCCAAAAACAGAGCCAATGCCCAAGACTGCCTGCATACTCAGGCTTTTATTGGCCACGCCAAATGTCAAGGGGAATTCCAAGTTGGAGAAACCCACTGTGTCTGTTCCCCAGAAACCACTAGCGGAAACACCTTCTTCATACAGGATATGGAAATCGGGGAGCTGGGTTTTTCGACGGAAAGAATGGGACTTGGCACTATCGAAGCTTCCGAGCATATGACATGGGCCATTGTGTGCAGGTTGCACTGAGAATGCGTCCTCTATATACACTTCATTAGTCTGTTCACCGTCCTCTTTCTGGAGATTAGAATCAGCCTTCTCTTCTTTTATGATTTCCTCTTTAGGTTCTTTCTTTGCCTCTTCATGGTCATTTTTTGGGTCCTTAAACTCATTTTTTGGGTCATTAAACTCATTTTTTGAGTCCTCAACGCCATATTTTGAGTCAACTTCCTTGAAATCAGTAACATTCTTTTTAAAATAACTTTCCTTAGAGTCAACTCTTATAGAATTATTTTTTTCTCCTTCTAAGTCATATTTTAAGACCTCAGAGCCATTTTTTAAGACCTCAGAGCCATTTCTTAAGACCTCAAAGCCATTTTTTAAGACCTCAGAGCCATTTCTTAAGACCTCAGAGTTTTTTAAGATTTCAGAGCCATTTCTTAAGCCCTGAATGCCGATTTTTTCACGCTCAAACCTTAATTTCGAGTCACATTCCTTAAAAACAGTAACAATTTCTATGACTTCAATTGTCTTAACAACAAAATCCATAGACCCATCTTCTATAGACTCACTAGTGTTTGTAGTATTGGAGGAATGGATCCGTGGAGCCTCAACCTCCCTGTCCACATCCACTGCCCGTTTCGTCCGCTTATAATCACACGAGATATCTCTACCCATGACCCAAAGATCGGAAGAGCCAGTATCCACCAAAACCGAGCACTTGTCTTTATTGGAACCCAAATAAAGCACCGCCAGGTAATATGTCTGCATGTTGGATAGCTTAAGTAAGGGCGAGTCAACAGACCGTTTTGCTACGTGAGGCTTTTTATGGATGGAGGCATTTTCAATGGAATCTCCATACAAAACATCAAAGTGTATCTTCACGGATTTTGGGCTGGCAGCAACCTGGAGCTTTGGAGTGGAGTCAAAAGGCGCATTGGGTGGAATTGGAGTGTGTAGAGGATTTGGGGACACCACCAAGGCCCAAGCCACGGGCAATAGAACAAAAACATGACTGAATAGCATTAGGGAGAGAAAGCAAGGGTTTAGGGTTCCCTTAAATAGCTAGGGAACTTGGAACATTGGGGAAGAAAGTGTCGGGATTTTTGGGCTGAGCTGAGCCTCGCTGATTGCATAGATAATGCGGTGTGTACAGGAAAACCCGGCTGTCTTCTCGAAATACGGCCAAAGCGCTGGACCCTACTGCATATCGGCTATTGTGCATGAGTTAATTCTAGACTCTAAAAACAGCCCAAATTGCTAGTAGATGAACCTTCAAAAAGGGGTTTAATCCTGCTTCATATACTCTTACTGTTATATGCAAAACATCATTTTTTTGGGGTTTTTATATGCTTCTATGGCTCCATGGATGAGGAAAGGCTATTAAATAGTGGATGTAAAGAATATTCCGTCCTGCACATAGCCGTGAAATTCAGATGCGCGTGCGCATCAAAGAATCTGACAGGTTCTTCATGCGACATCTTAGACAATAAGACCCTGGAAAAAAGCTGGTCAGGGTCAGATTATCGAGGAAATGTTAGTAAATGGTGCCAAGGTATATGGCAGTTTTCTCTTTCTCAAATTCCACTACTGGTTCCCAAACTACCGCGTTCCTAACACCCAGCCCGACTGCACGCGGCCTCGGTCTCGACAGCGAGGTAGTTTTAAGCCATGAATGGGGCTGTGCTGTTTCAGGGTTTGACATACGGAGGCCAGTATGCAAGATTAATTGGCTTTTGAACATCCGGGCTTTGTTCTGGGTGAAATCAAACGGCCAATCCTCTCCACTGTACAGTCTTTGAGCATCCTTGAGGCCGGGGCCGGACACCAGAATGGAAAATTAGCAAATGGGAAATGAGAAAAATTGAAAACTTTTTTTTTCAGTGATTTTGTAGAGTTTTCGTTGCGGAATGGGGAATCTGTGGTCATTGATTATCAGTTACCTCCATTATTTCTTCCCAAATTCATTAATTTTAGTCACCAATTCTGGCCAACAATTTTTAATCATCTATAATTATCCAGAGCCATAAATAAGATGTATTGCTGTTTCTTCATTAGAATCGGAGAGGAAGGTCTACAAGAGGGTAATATGCAGGAAAAGACAATTTCCTAGTTAATCTAGTGGAAAATTGTACGAAAAAACCATAGAAAAAACTATCATTAGAGTATGAAACAGAACAGTAGGCCAAGGGATGGAAAATCTAGGGCCAAATCCGGAATTCTGGTTGGTGACTTAGTATTTCCATAAAATCCTGCAGATAGGTTGATCACTGGACATCAATTCCACCAAAAGGTTCCAAAATTTCCCAAAATTTGTACAGAAAACTTCCACCCTTAAGAAAATCAAATCATTGGTTTCTAATCTTCACTACTAAACTGCCAGAAGCTGCCAACAGCCAGAAGCAGTAGAATTGTCTGCTACTCACTACCAATACACACACTTTTTTTTCTTTTTTTTCTGGTTATTTCTCTGCCTCCATCTCTAAGTTCGTCTGGTTACTTCTCTGGTTCAAAAAATACCTTTGGATATAGCCTTGAGGCTCAAAGAGTAGTCAAAAATGTCATTTTATGAAGACAACAGGTCTATTTCTTGACATAGGAGATTTGAAAGCACCTTCTAGACTTTAGCAGTGACTAGGAGGTTTCTGCTAGTCTCTTGATATCGAAGTGTATTAAAATGTGGAGCTTAAAATTCAAAGTGTGGTTGAAAATGTGGAGCATCCTGCACATAACATATAGAAATGTGAAATGACTAGATTTTTAGCGAAAATTCTCGTGTTGGTGGTGTACGGGTTCCAGTCTAATATCAAAAATGAAATTGTTTAAGCACTAAAGGATCTGAAAAATGCTAAGGCTGGAGATTTGGCTTATCTGGGACGGGTCTCTAGTACTTCAGAACCAGTATATATACAGGCAAGCCACTGAAACACACTTGAAGCACAACTAAAACACAACTAAAACATAACTGAAAGAGTTCTGAAAGAGTTCTGAAAGTTCTGAAAGTTCTGAAAGTTCTGACACATGAACTTCAGCTAATCTTCTATTGAAGCAAGTCAGTTATGCAATTATAACCATTAGAACTGCAATATCGACCAATATAGAATTCAACAAACGGTTAATTTATGAAAGATACTGGTAGATCAAGAGGAATGTAGGATGGGTTGGGGTGATATGTGCAGGAACACAAGGTTAAAATGGGTTTATTCAATAACTTTAAGCAATTTAAATGTAAACAATACTTATAAGAGATGGATGACTCTAATTAGATTCGTGACTGGAAGTCAGGGTAAGTGTAACCCAAAGGTTAATTTATGTGCAGGATTATAGTTCTTTTATGCAGTACATTTTATTTTTTTGTGCAGTACGTCAAGGTCATGTTCAAGTTCTATAACCATGATGTCGTGTCATAGTCTTGATATTTATATAGCATGATAACTCGTATATTTTCCCACCTTAAACATGAACCTCTGGATCGAATTTTTCTTATTCACAGCCACAGTTTCGGCAGATCGAGAATGGATCTTTTATGCCAAGCTTCAGACCAAATTAAAGCCACTCTGTGACCTCGATTTCTTCGATTTAAACGCTCTTCCCCCATCAAAAAACATTATTGTTTCAGTCCCCGTATTCACGTTGGATGGAGGAATCGCATATACAGGACAGGGCCATAATACTAAATATTTGGGGTATTCTCATGGGGTTTTATTGCTTGGACATCGAGATAAGGTCCAGCCATTAGAGCTATATTTGAACCGTCAATCAAAAGTGTCCAATATTCCTCGGGTATGTAATCCTTACGATCCCAATGAGTGCTTAGAATTAGAAATCTATTTGTTGTCTCCCATCGTCATTTTTAGCCAGGAACACCACCCTGTTTCTATTTCTGAGAGAGACATAGAGCCTGGACTGAATGACTAAATCACTTGATATGATCATTAAAAGAGTTTGGATACATTTGTTTTTTAGAATTGTCAAGTAGATCGATTCCACTTGTCAATTTGATGGAATTGAATCCGAGGTAGTATGCAGGAATCCATATAAAACGGCTTTTGCCTACTCTACTTCAAAAAAAAATCAATGGACAAACTATAGGTGCATTTCTATAGGCTGAGGAAAAGTACTGGATAATTTATATAGGTAGTACTCTGCACATGGGGCGTAGAATACTTGTTGTAGTGAGTGGTTGGGGAGATACGAGGGTGCGGTCGGAATAGACAGGCTAGGTCGGCTAAAGAAGCACATACTCTATAGAATTTGACTTTGAAATATTCACTGTGATGTCCGGAATTCCAGCATTTGAATGAACTAGAAATTATTATAGTTTAAGCCAAAAAAGGGGGCTTTGCGTTGGGCCTTTTTCTGCTGACCTAGCCTGGTGCACGGGTGTGTCCGCGCCATTTCCGGGGGTTGCAACCATTTCTTCTACAATGCACCAGCTGGATATCCAGTCGGGGGATGACTTAAATGTGAAGAGGTAATTCCGAGAGACACTACGTTTAAGACTTGGTAGCTTTTCTTTCAATCTCCTGATCTCAGTAGTAAATTGTATCACAGTGGGTAAATAGCAGCACTGCTAGTAGTGTAGTGACAGAATTGGTGTTTCCGAATAGTAAACCCTTGAAATATCCCAGATTAGACATTGTCCTGCAGAAAAGAAAGAGAAGAAAACATTGGGAGTCTTCGTAAGAAAGACTAAGATGAGGGATTTATGCAAGGATACCCTTCCAAAAGGAGTGGGACTGCATCTAGAGAGGTCTGGAATGGTCAATATATAAGAGTTCCCACTCAGGTTTAAAGGTATCCAAGCAGTTCAGCCAAGACGAGGACTTCTATAGTCACAGACAAGAATCCAATAGTCACAGAAAAGAATCCAATAGTCACAGACAAGAGTCCTATAGTCAGTAAATTCAGACAAGCATCTCCGTTAGTCCAGACAGACAAAAGAGATCCTCAGTATTAGAGAAATGGGCCCAACGACATGACACGTCCAGTTTCTGCATAAGTTTCTCTTTTCCAAACTCGTTTCCAAACTCTTTTCCAGAGTGAATTCGATATTAAACCATTGTTGATCAAAACAGAATCTTGTGGTACTTTGACATGGAGATCCTGCATGTGGACACACAACGAACACCCACAATAAACCAAGACCCAAAAACTTTCCAATCATTGATTATAATTCCACATAACTTGAAATAGAATAGAATGGAGCCGAGGACAGTATTAGGAGAATTTGAAGGGGAGGAAGGAGGGGAGGACATGGTGACCGACCTGTACCTGGCGCTAGTGTCATTACAACATCAGGGGCATACAGGAGTTGGTCAGATTTGTCAGTAACTGGTCAGGGGTTGGTCGTAATAACAGGAGGGGAGGGTGGCTGGCTGGAGAGGGATTGACGGGTAGAAGGAGTAGTAGATGCAGAAGATGCGGAGCACGCGAAAAAGCATAGAGGGTTATAGAGGTCGTGCGCGGTGCATATTTATGCTCAAGTTAAGCCTAATTGGTCCATGCATTTCCTCTTAAAAACCCTTTCCCAAGGATTTACCTCCAATGCAGTAACCTATTTGGGCTTAATTGATTGCATTGGATTACACGAGGGGTAAAATATTGCCATTTTTGTAGTACAGATCTAAGTGGCTCATTTGGTCGGATGGTTCCGTAGTAGCACTTTCTGTAGTATTTTCAATGGTCGTACTGGAGATTTCAAACCCCTACTCCGCCAAAAAAAAAAATAGAATCTTGTATTTGGTGATGTGGAGTGTATATACTACTCTACAACAGAGTAGAGTCTACAGTGTAGAGTCTAGATTCTATAGTCTAGAGGAGTGTATAGGACAGTATGGAGTACAGTGTAGAGTGGATAAAGAAATTTTGAGTGGGGTTTTCGGGAGAATCAGGACATGTGGTCAAAAGAGTAATTGTAGTATTAATTTGGAAGACCAGGAGAGCCTAATTAGGACTGAAATTAGAGATGGAAAAATTAAAGGAGGAAACAATTAGGGAAAACGAGCTGAAAATTATGTTTTGGGGATTGAAAATGACTACACTTAAAGACTACACTACGGATTTACTAACTCTTTACAATATTCACCAGGTTAAAGTATTAGAAAGCGTACGGAGAGTGAGTTTTTGCAAAGCAGAGTGTTTTGGCTACTGCACACAGCCTCTGCAGTGACAGATTTAGATTCTTTAACTTGTTACTGCAAAGATAAGAGAAGGCTCAAGTGCTACAAGTATGCAGGGAAGCCATACTTTGTATGTACCCGGGACCGGGCTGTTCGTATCCGGACCCGTATGGAAGATTCAGCCGTACAATGTGATGCAGTGCGACGCAAGATAGGGTTGAGAAACGCGGTTCCATGCAGTACCCCACATCATCAACCTACAGAAAAAAAGACAGTAGTAGAAATTGATTCAGTATTAATTGAGGTGGTAGTGATATAGTAATGGATTGGGTGCATTTAAAGTATCGATTATTGAGTAGTTGTTAAGGTGAAGTGGATATTCGAGACGTTTAGCTGAAGTAAGTGGAATTGGGACCTGCATATAATGCAAGTGCAGGGACCCGCTCATTGCAGTGTAAAGTGCGACTCTGTCAATATTGTCAACACTGGCGCGCCCGGACCAGCACAAGGAAAGCCGTCGCACCGAATGCGCTAACGTCTAAACACACTATACAGAAGCACCCCCAATTAAGCATTCTTCGTTTTTCTATGGATGCAGATAGAGAAGAAAACAGAAGAGGCGAATGGGAAACGGACTGAGAAAATGGACAGAAGAGAAAAGAAGAATGGGGAATTGACAAGGAATTGAAGAGGAAAAGAGAGACTTTTCAAAGGTTTGGAAGAACCAGGATTAATTTTGGGGTACTTTTGGTGCCTTTTTTTTGGGATTTTCTAGCATTTTCAATGGTTTTCTAGGGGTTTCAACAATTTTCAACAATTTTCAACGATTTTCAACGATTTTCAACCATTTTAAGTGGATTCTCTGATTTTCTCTGATTTTCCTTTGAATCTTCTGATGGAGGTCGTAATCTCAAGAGGCGGAGGTGCATTTGGAGTTGATGAGGATCTCGAAACAAAGCATTTATGCAGCCGGCGTGCAGAAAATCGGGTTCATGCACTAAGGCAAGTCTACAGTCTAAAGATCATTTTGGCCCGGAGTAATGAGCTTCGGGTTTCTTTGAAGATAAGCAGTCGGACCGGGACAAATTTAGGCGTTTCTTGGCACCCCTTATATATCCAACGGGTAGTCCATTCCCCAGACAATTTTAGAGATCCAATGAAAATCTCCTGCTTAATTTTGTCCTCCTTTGTTGCGGCCATTATGGCTACAGACTCGGCCAATCCATGGGTCTTTTTCGTAAAGGTGGATGAAGCTTTGCTACCTCTTTCTGGAAATTACTTCAATGCTAAATCCGATGCCAGCTTCTTATCTTATGGAAACCCGAGAGCTGTACCCACGGAATTCTCCTTTGAAAATGGCTATGCATTTTCCTCCGATAAATCTACGCCTGGTTACTTTGGGCTTCGCGATCCGATTGTCCTGTTTGGTCCCTCCAGCCCTAGAACGCGTTTGCTCTTGGACTCCAACCTGCAAATCCAAAACCACGTGTTTTACTCGTGCATACTGCCGGATGGTTCGGTCAATTCCATTACTAGTGGAAAGGTGGACTCGTCATGTTTTGAGGTGAAGGTCTACCTCTTGCCATTTGACCGTGCAACCGGGACGGCTGCAAAGGAAAACAAGAGGCTCTATAAGAGGATCATTTCTTCTCGGACTCCGCTGAACCTCTCCATATCTTACCACGTGCCTTCTGCTTTGTCTAGCTCTGTCACTCATTCAAGTTTTGGTACCATAATGTTGAGTCTGGCTTCCAGTCTTCCTAAGCTGTTTGGTGCTTATAGTGCTTCCAATATGGCTGAAGCCTCTACTTACCGTGCCTCTCAACTTGGCCTGTCAAGGTACTCCAACTTGAGTATCTCCATCTCTCAGTCAAGTCAGTTGTTTTCAAGTCAGTCAAGTCAGTTGTTTTCAAGTCAGTCAAGTCAGTTGTTGTCGAGTCAGTCAAGTCAGTTGTTGTCAAGTCAGTCAAGTCAGTTGTTGTCGAGTCAGTCAAGTCAGTCTCAGAGCTCTTTGCAATTGTCTTCCAGTTCATCTGCTTCAAGTGTTGACTCTTCAAGTGTCAGTGTCTCAAGTGTCTTGAGCTCTGATTCTTCAGTCTTGAACAGCCCCAGCTCTTCGCAATCTTCAAGTGTGGTCAGTGCTTCTACTGTTTCTTCTGCTGCTTCTTCTGCTGCTTCTTCTGCTGCTTCTTCTGCTGTTTCTTCTGCTGCTTCTTCTGCTGTTTCTTCTACTGTTTCTTCTGCTGTTGCTTCTGCTAGTTCTTCAGTCTCGAATCCAGTCAGGTCTTCAGCCCAAAGTTCAGTTGCTTCGGGTTCAAATGTGGCTAGTTCCTCATACTCAGTTAGTGCTCCACCTTCGGTTAGTGTCAGTGTTTCTGTCCCAATGATGTCGAGCTCTCCTAGCTCTTCGGCCATTGCTGATGTATCCAGATACTCCAGCTACTCCAACACTTCGGATCTCACATCACAACTGTCTAGTGCTTCCATCTCCGGTGCTTCCATCTCCGGTGCCTCCATCTCACAACTGTTGGCTTCTTCCGACTCCAGCCAAGTCACCCCTTCTAGTCTGGTTATTCGGTCATCTGTGTCAATGTCTTCCTCGATTGTTCAATCTTCTCGGGTCTCGGCCAGTGTCTCACAGTCCAGTCCAGAAACTCTTGCTGTTTCCAGCTCAAACTCTGGTCTGCAGTCTTTGAGTCCGTCTGATTCTTCCATATCTTCTGGATCCTCGCAGTGGTCTCATTCAGTGTCACAGTCATTTCAGTCAGTGTCACAGTCGTCTCATCCAGTGTCACAGTCGTCTCATCCAGTGTCACAGTCGTCTCAGTCAGTGACAAAGTCAACTTCTCAGGTCTCAGTATCTAATGGTGTTTCCGTATCTGGTGAAGTATCTAGCTCTTCTGCTATTTCCATGCCTCATGTGCCTGAAAACATTCATACTGTCAGATCTTCAACATCCAGGGTTTGGTCTTCGGGCTCTTCCTACGTGAACACGTCTAGTGTTGTACAGTCATCTTCCGGTATTTCCATGTCATCTTCTGGTGCCTCAGAATCCGCTACAGCTCCAGGATCATCAAATTCAGTACCAGGATCTTCAGTATCAGGAACTTCGAGCGTACCAGAATCTTCTGTCTCTGGCAATTCTAGATCTTCATTTTCCAGTACTTCAGGATTTTCAGGATCATCTATGTCTGGAACTGTCTCGATACCAGGGTCTTCTATTCCAGGGTCTTCTATTTCAGGGTCTTCCATTTCAGAGTCATTTATTCCAGGGTCAGTCTCTTCAGTTTCAGTCTCTTTAGTTTCTGGATCCTCTATTTCCGGATCTGGATCTTTGACCTTGTCTATTTCCACCAGCTCTTCTGTGTCTTCTGCCACTTCTGGACCTGGGTCTTTCACAATCCCTGGATCTTCTGCAACTTTGGTTTCTGTTGCTCCAAAATCAGCAGCTTCAAGCTTGGCTTCGGCCTTGGGATTGTCTTACTCAAACACATCGAGTATTCAGAAATCTTCAGCCTCGATTGCTTCATCTGTTTCTCGATCTGATTCACAGTCTATGCCCATCACTTCTGTCTCCAGCATTTCAGGAACAAGCAAATCAGGCACCTCGAGTATTCAATCATCGGATTCTGGAACTATGAGCATTTCAGACTCTTCGACATCTTTGGGAATATCTAGCTCATCTGATTCTTCGAGTATGTCCGGTGTCTCTAGCTTCATGTCTTTGCCAATCTCTGAATCTTCCAGTACCTCCAGTCTTCCAGGATCTTCCAGTGTTTCGAGATCTTCCAGTGATTCAGGATCAGTTTCTGGCTCAGTTTCTGGCTCTGTATCTTTGACTAGTGCTCCTTCATCCTTGTCAGAACTGGTAGATTCAAGCTCCAGCTCAGAGATGAAGTGGGCCTCGGGATTGTCCTACTCGAACAAATCGGCTCCCCAGTCATCGTCTAGGATTTCCATGCCATCTGTTCCAGCACCAGGATCATCAGTTTCACTATCAGGATCATCAGTTTCAGCACCAGGATCATCAATTTCAGAATCAGAATCATCAATTTCAGTATCAGAATCTTCAGTTTCAGCACCAGAATCATCAATTTCAGCATCAGAATCTTCAGTTTCAGCATCAGAATCATCCGTTTCAGCTCACTCTGCACCTTCGAGTATACCAGGATCTTCAGTCTCTAGCAGTTCTGGAATTTCCTTATATTCAAGCAGTTCTGGATCTGCTTCCGTTTCAGGGTCTTCTATTTCAGAATCTGTTTCAGGATCTGTCTCGATTACAGGATCTGTCCCATCTATTTCCGCATCTGAATCTTCGTCAATCCCTGGATCTTCTGCTTCTTTACTTTCTGTTGCTCCAAAATCGGCGGCTTCAAGCTCGGCTTGGTCTTCGGGTTCATCTTACTCGAACACGTCTTTTGTGTTAAAATCATCTTCTTCGGTTGCTTCTAGTTCCTCGATTTCAAACATGTTAGGTTCCGTCTCCAGTTCAGGTTCAGTTTCAAGTGTTTCGGGTTCAGTATCAAGTGTTTCGGGTTCAGTATCAAGTTTGTCGGGATCATTTAGTGCTTCTGGTTCTTTGCTCTCGAGTGTTTCAGGTTCCATATCTTCAGCTTCTGGGTCTTTGAGCATCTCTGCTTCTTCTGGATCCTTCTCCTTGGCAAGTTTTGGCTCTTCTGTTTCTGGACCTGTTTCGTCGAACATACCAAGTGAATCTGGGTCTATTTCAGGTTCATCAGCTTCTTCGACCCTACTTGGTTCTTCATCGGTGACACTGTTCAGTGCTTCAATTTCTTCCGTTCAAAGCATGACTTGGTCTTCTGCCTCTTCTTATTCGAATACGTCTTGCATTGTATCCTCGGTTTCTGAAGCTTCAGTGTCTTCTGCTTCAGCTACAAAATCAGGATCCTCTGTTCCAGTTGGTGTTTCTGGATCTTCAAGCACGCCAGTTTCTGGACATTCGAGCATTTCAATGGCCTCGGTGGCCTCCAGCTCCTCCATACCGATACTTGGCTTTGGCTTATCTGAATCTTTGAGTGTGTCTAGATCCTCGAAACATTCAAGCCAACTGGGTTTCTCTGTCTCGAGCATATCAGCATATTCATCCTCAAGCCTTTCAGCTTACTCCGGATCTTCTAGCGTCTCAGGTTCATCAGTTACTGTTGCTCCCAGATCTCTGAGCTCACCAAAATCCTGGTCTTCAACATCTTCTTACTCGAACACTTCGAAGGTCAGCTCTTTGCCAATAAATGCAATAGGATCAAGCTCTTTGCCTATTGGATCAAGTTCTGCTGATTCATCTGGATCTATCTCAAGCATCTACAGTACATCTTCCGTTTTGAGTACAGCTGTGTCCATGTCTTCAGTCTCAAGTTTGTCTGGCTCTTTATCATCTGCCTCAGCCATGCCTTCGATTTCTTCAGTTTCAGTGTCTTCGGTGACGGGAAGCCCTCCAAGTTCAGCCATTTCTGCTTCTGTCATTTCTGCATCTGTAACTTCTGCATCTGTCACTGTTTCAAGTTTCTCGGTGTCGTCTTATGATTCCATATTACTTGGCTCCGTATCGAGTGTTTCCCGTCCACCATTCTTGAACTCGAAATGGTCTTCTGGTTCTTCCTTTGTTAATACCTCTGGTATTCTGCAATCGTCGGTCCCAATTGCTTCCCCATCATCTGCTCAGTATGGTGGATCCATTTCTTTCCTGCCAAGTGTTTCAGCTTCAGTGTCCAGTTCAGGTCGATTCGTTTCAGGTTCGGTAAGTTTTCCAGCCTCAGTCAGTGTTGCAAGCATTTCAGTATCTTCTGGTTCTGGATCTTCAAGCATTCCATCTTCTAGTGTTTCAGGACTTTCAATCTCCGCTGCTTCAATATCTGTGTCCACTTCAGGTTCAATCTCCGCTGCTTCAATATCTGTGTCCACTTCAGGTTCAACGTCTTCCGCTTCCATCTCGCCTGTTTCGGTCTCTTCAGGTTCAACGTCTTCCGCTTCCATCTCGCCTGTTTCGGTCTCTTCTGTTTCCATATCTTCAGTTTCGTCCGTCTCGAGTTTGACTTGGTCTTCAAGATCTTCTTACAGAAATGCGTCTAGTGTTGGAACTGCTTCGACTGTATCCTCCATTCCCCAATCTCCAGTCTCCTCAGTTCCAGTCTCCTCAGTTCCAGTCTCCTCAGTTCCAGTCTCCTCAGTTTCAGGATCTTCATCACGCTATTCTGCATCTTTGACACTGGTTGGTGCTTCCAGCTCTTCTAGAATCTCTGGAATATCTGGAGTCTCTGGAGTCTCTGGAATCTCTGGAGTCTCTGGAACCTCTTCTGGATCAAGCAATTTAGGCTCGAGCATTCCAAGCTCTGGCCAGTCTACTTCCTCGAGTGTTTCTGGATCTTCCGGTTCCATATCTAGCTACTCTGGCTCTTTGGTACTGTCTGCTTCAGTGGCAGTGCCTTCTTCTATGTCACTGTTTTCGCCTAGCTTTGCTCCGAGATTGAAGTGGTTATCTGACACCTCCTACTCCAATGTGTCGAGCATCCAGAGCTTTTCTGGTGCCAAGTTTGGTGTGAGTGTACCTTCAGTATCAAGCATACTTGCACCCAGCTCTTCCACCCCAGGATCTTCACTTTCAGGCATTCCAAAGTCTTCAGGTCAAAGACCTGCTGTTTCCTCAGATTCAAGCGTATCTGCCTACTCTGGATACTCAAGTGTGTCTTTTTCGGGTCCAATTCTGTTTGTTTCAAGTCCAAGTGTGTCTATTTTAGGTCCAAGTGTGTCTGCTTCCTCAAGAGTGTCTGGCTCTTCCATATTACTGTCGTCTGATATTTCCAGTTCTCCTGCACATAAGAGCATATCTGGGTCTTCAAGTCTGTCTGATTCTTCTATCTCATCAATGACAGGAGTTTCAATGACCGGAGTTTCTTCAACAAGAGTTTCTTCAATGACCTGGTCTTCTAGATCTTCATACTCGAACGTTTCGAACATTAGATTTGTTTCTGCTGTTGCTTATGGAGCTTCGATTCCAAGCGTTTCTTCCAGATCTTCAAGTCCCTACTCGGATATTTCTAGCTCTGAATCTGCTTCAGTCTCGATTTCAGGATCTTTAAGTGTTCTAGGTTCTTCCAGATCTTCTGACTCAAACACTGCAATTTCAGGATCTACAAGTATTCTGGGTTCAGAATCTTTGAGAATGCCTGTTTCTTCCATATCTGGATCTTCGGTTATTCCTAGTTCCTCTTCGGTCTTCTCAATGCCTGGAAGTTCCTCTTCGGTCGTCTCAATGTCTGGAAGTTCCTCTTCGGTCATCTCAGTGTCTTCGGCAGTTTCGGTATCTTCCGGAAACTCTATGTCTTTGACAAGTTATGGTGCTTCCGTTTCTTCCAGTTCAAGAATGGCGTGGTCTTCAGGATCTTCTTACTCAAACACCTCAAGCATCAGATCGTCTGCTCCAGCTATTTCTGGTTTCTCGGCTTCAAACCTTATGGGTGCTCCCATACCTTCCGTTTCAAGTCTGTCCGGTTCGGTTTCAAGTGTTTCAGGATCATCCAATTTAGGCCCATTCTCGAGTGCTTCAGGGTCTGGTTCATTAAGTGTTTCTGGATCTTCCGTCTCGAGTATACAACCTTCGGTCTCGAGCATTGAACCATCAGTCTCGAGTATTTCTGGATCTTTCATTTCTATCGTTTCAAGATCTCCAAGCAGTTCAATACTATCGAGCAGTTTAGTTTCTGGATCTTCCAGCTCCTATGGATTTTCAGTTTCTGGCATTTCAAGCGTTACGGGATCTTCAGTTTCTGGATCTTCAGTTTCAAAATCTTCAATTTCAAAATCTTCAATTTCTGGATCTTCCGTTTCAGAATCCTTGATTTCCGTCTCGTCCATGCCTTTGTCGCTGTCAATTCCTAGTGCTTCAGCCTCATCTTCTGTCTTGACTTGGTCTGTCTCATTCTCGAATTCGTCTGGACTTATCAAACCAGCTGATGCAAATATGGTCCGTGTTCCAAAATTTTCCTCGATTTCATCCACTGATTCAGCTTCTGTTTCCCATTCTGTGTCTAGTGATTCCGTTTCCTCGGCCTCAAGCTCCCGTGACTCAAGTTCTTCGCTATCTGTTGCTCCTGGTTACTCTGACTCGAGCATATCACCTTCGGCCTCGACAATGACTGGTCCTGTTTCTTCAGGAGTTTCTTCAAGTACTTCTGTTTCTTCCGGAGTTTCGTCTGCCTCTGTTTCTTCTGGAACTCCTTCTGTGGCTTCTTCGAGTGCTTCTGCTTCTTCGAGTGCTTCTGCTTCTTCGAGTGTTTCTGCTTCTTCAGATCTCTCAGGCTCAGCATCTACTGCAAGCTCTCATCCTGCCATATCTGTCAGATTTGGTCCAGCATCAAATGCTTCCAGTGTGAGCCAGTCAGCTTCTCACTTCTCGAGCTTGTCAGTTTCTCACTTCTCGAGCTTAGTTTCCTCGGCTTCGGCCAGAGTTTCTGTTGCAGTTAGATCGTCTGAATCGAGCATACGATGGTCATCTGGATCCTCGTTTTCAAACTCAACTTCGGTCACGGCTATCTCTATTTCCGCAGATTCTAGCCACAGTTCTAGCCACAGTGTTTCTGTAACTGGCGTGAGCTCGAGCACAATTTCGAATGTGGGTGTTTCCAGCTCTTCGGACTATTCGAATGTTCCTGCATCTTTATCCGATTCTTTTTCCAGATCTTTAAGTTTCAGATCTTTAAGTTCCAGATCTTTAAGTTTCAGATCTTCAAGTTCGGTACCTCTGACAGCTTCCAGTTTGCCTAGTACTTCAAGTGGTTTGGAGTCGATTATGGGTTCATTCAGCTCAAGAGAATCAAGCATGCCAAGATCCCAATCCTCGAGCATTTCAAGATCCTCCGACTCCTCAAGCATTTCTGCTTCTCGGTATTCCGTCTCGGGAGTATCTTCTTTGGAATCTTCAAGTGTATCGGTTGGATATTCCGTTTCAAGTCAGTCGAATGTTTCTGTTTCTGCCAGGCTAGGTGGTCTAAGACCTTCAAGCATATCTGAGTCTTCCCCATCTCAATCCTCCAGAGTATCGGTATCGAGCGTCTCTGAGCCTTCAGAATCAGCTTCAGAATCCAGATCCATATCCATATCCAACATGCCTATTGTCAGCTCCCAGTCAATTGCGTCTGGCTCCAAGTCTGCTGTGTCTAGCTCCAAGTCTGCTGTGTCTAGCTCCAAGTCCATTGTGTCTAGCTCCAAGTCCATTGTGTCTAGTTCGGTATCCATTTTGTCCAGTTCGGAGTCTGTTGTGTCTAGTGCATCGGAGTCTCAAACCAAGTACCCCGTGGCCAGACCTTCCACTTCATTTGCTGTTAGTTCCGAATTTTCGAGTTCAGAAGTTGGATACTGGAGCTCCAAATCTTCTAGCTCAAGTGTCGCCGAGTCCTCAAGCTCAGTTATCTCCAAAAGACTGTTTGATTCCTCTGCCTCGGGAACTGCCTCTGCATCTTTGGAGAGGTCTTACTCTGTGGTTTCGGGCATATCTTCATCCAGAGTCTCTGTTACCAAGTCTTCTAGTGCATCTAGACCTCTAGTTGAGTCTTCTGCTACTTCCACTGGTGCTTCCACATCAAGTGCTCCTCTGGAATCATCTGCTTCAACAGAATCTTTCAGTGCCCTGTCTTTGGAGATTCCTCCACTCACTGGAATCGCTAAATTTGTTCCGTTGAACTATGTGAAGATATCGGAATCGTCCGTCTCTGAAACAGTTCATGCTGAGTTATCTTCTGTGTCAAGAAGTGCCGACGCTCATGATTTTACACATGTTAAATCTGAATCTGACAGTCCACAGTCTATTGTCAAATCATCGATCAAGTCAGAAACGTCCATTTCATTGTCTCAATCCAGTCGGGCTGAACTTTCCAGTCTGGCTGAACGTCCCAGTCTGACTCAATACTCGAGTTCTTCGGAAATGGCTTCCAGGTCCAGAGTTTCTTTTGTTTCCGCCTCGAAAGTGTCTGAATCCAAGGCTCTGGTTAGCACATCTGGAGTCTCAAAGTCTGAATCTCATAGAGCTACTGTGACCAGCATTTCAACCGGACCATTGGTTATTACTGACTCCAATTCAGTTTCTTCCAGTGTTTCAACTGAAGTCTCCAGTTCTCCAGACTTCAGTGTTTCTCTTGGTCCTTCTAGTTTGGTCGGTGCTTCAAAACTGTCCAAATCTGCTTCCAGTGTGAGACCTTCGAGTCCTCCAAGACTGTTGGAGACTTCTGCAGAAGAACTCAAACCTTCTCTCTCGGAGAAGTCCTCAAAACCTTCCGATTCAGCCAAACAGTCAGCCAAACAGTCAGCCAAACAGTCATCCGAATCTGAGTCCTCCAAATCTGAGTCCTTGAGGTTACAAAGTTCTGTTTCCAAACAAACCTCTGATTCAAAGTCCCAATATTCCGAGAGTTCGAAATCACCAATTTCTGCTTCCAGATCTTCTGATTCCAAGTCACATGTCAAGAACCTTGTGTCTTCCAGTCTGAAAATCAGTTCGTTCAGTCTGAGAATCAGTTCGTCCAGTCTGAAAATCAGTTCTTCCAGTCTGAAAATCAGTTCGTCCAGTTTGAAAATTACTTCTTCCATGGAACATTCCAGCTTCTCTAGTTTGGTACATTCCATTGCTTCAAGTTCTTCAGATGCAATTATTACTGGAGGTGTCAGATCCAGTGAACAATCTAGGGTTTCCAGACCTTCTGTTTCCAGACCGTCTCACATGAGTGTATCTGAGGTGTCCATATCTTCGTCTGGAGCCTCAAGCAAAACTTCGGAATTGCCGGGTTCCGTGTCTAAGAAGTCCGCTGTTTCTGCTGACACCAAGAATGGAGTGACCAAGGCCTCGGTATCTACTTCCATTTCCAGTATTAGCTCTTCAAGCTCTGAAGCCATTTCTGCGTCTTCCAACAATTCTGTTTCTTCAATGGTTGCTGACTTTATTTCTCCTGAAGCTGAATCTCTCAAAACGACCGATCCTTCAAGAATTCCCGATGAGAATATGGGTTCTGGTTTTGAAGCGGAGATTAAAATTGAAAGTTCAGGTTCAAGCTCGGAATTCGAATTCAATATGGAAGGTTCGAGCTCTGGTTCCGATTCAAATAGGCCAGGTTCAGGCTCGGGAATTCCTCCAAACACGTCCAAAGAGCCTGTTGGCCTGACACATGCAGGAGATTTCTCGAAAATGCATGCTGAACATGGTGAGCCAAAAGTGTCTATTCATAAATCGTCCAGCTCCGAAAACACCGGATCCAATAACCCCGGAACCCAAAATTATGGATCCAAAAACAAGAATAAGGTCGAAAGCTCTACTGACTGTGAAGATTGTGAACCCAGTTCAGTTGGCGTTTCGCTTGGCGTTTCAGTTAACCATGTCAACATTGATAATTCCTTCAAAATCTCAATTGGAAATTCTGGAAAGAGGCCCGTGAAACCTTCTGCTAAACCTCCGAAACCTTCGGATGAGTCTGTGAAATCTTCTGCTAAACCTCCGAAACCTTCGGATGACCCTGTGAAACCTTCGGATGAGTCTGTGAAACCTTTTGCTAAACCTCCGAAACCTTCGGATGAGTCTGTGAAACCTTTTGCTAAACCTCCGAAACCTTCGGATGAGTCTGTGAAACCTGATCATGAGCCTGTGAAACCTTCTGCTAAACCTCCGAAACCTTCGGATGACCCTGTGAAACCTGATCATGAGCCTGTGAAACCTTCTGCTAAACCTCCGAAACCTTCGGATGACCCTGTCAAACCTTTTGCTGAACCTGTGAAACCTTCTGCTGAGCCTCTTCAACTTTCTAGATGGAGAACTACACTCACAAGAAAAACCACAACCACAGCCACCGTGTGCACCGATTGCAAGGCGTCAACAACCACAGTGGTGCACACCTACACCAACTATGTCACGTACTGCCCGGAAAAAACCAAGGTCACAGTGACAGTTTGCGACAAAGTATGCCAGCCATCCACGGTGACGGTCACCAGGGCCACCACCTTGACTTTCTCGGGCATCTGCGTGGTTTCCGAGACTCTTACAAAGACTCAGCCAGAGACTCAGACTACCGAAGCCGAGACTCATAAGACGGCCTCTAAGTCTCTCGCTGGTATCATTCCTATGGTGACCAATGCATTGAATGGGGATCCAAGTGAAGAAAATCGAAATAAGGAAAAAGGCAAAACTGACAAAGCGTCCCAGAATTCCCCAGAAAAGCAGTCAAATGACTCTGCGTCAAAGGACTCAAAGTCTAAGCTGGAGAACCATCGAAATCCAAAGATTCAGGCCAGCGAAACCCCCAATTCTTTGTTTGTCAATGCCGGGTCCAAGAATACCGCCGGTGGTGTTGGTGCCGTTGGTGCATGTGTTCTTGGAATTGTTGTATTGTTCTTGTGATGAAGGTTCCAATACTGTGGTGTAGAACCAAAAAAGCCATGGTTTGGGATTTGGATCCACCATAATCTTAATCCCACAGTGGAAGCTAATATGTTTAATCTGTTAATGTTTTATAAGAGTAGACAACAGTAGACAGGAATGGACAAGAGACAAAGTAGGAACGGGCTCATAATTAAGAAGCCATAACCAAAATCAAGGGTGTAACCAAGAATTACGGTTCAATATGGAGTTAGTGTTGAACTTAAGAGAAGCATCCTTCCCTCACATCAATCATTATGCAGGATTCAGATGAAACATCGAGTTATTATTTCTGGATTTAAAGATCCAATCGGAGAAATCCAAAGGGAGTCGACGTGGATCTTATGAAACATCCAATGAGAGGTCTCCGAAAGCAAGCCCTACTGAGGGATTTATGCACGAAGAAATGTATTGAGGCATTCATGGAGTTGACTCTGATAAGGGATTTCTTAATGAGCCAATGGGAACTCTCTGATTATAATCCCTCATGAGGGATTTCCGGAAAGTTGTTCCGTGGATAAAGGTCCAGGCATTGGTGTATAAAATAAGGAGTTCCCGCTCAGTTTTGAAGCGTATCGAATCAGCTCAGTCGGACACAGAAAGGAATTTCGGATATGAAGATAAGACTAACTCATTGAGACTACCACTGAAGTGCCTTACTAATTAGAGTTATTGAACAACAAAGAGATTGGTGGTGTTACATACGCGATTGTTAACAGTAGGGCACAAGAGAGCGCGGCGTCTGTATGCAGTACCCACTTTAATAATTTGAACTCCAGGACGTGCCTTAACCAATACAAATGTGATGTATTCTTTGGTGGATCCCAAAGAATAGACTCTACACTATACACTCAACTACTACACACGAGTCTATACAAACTCTGGTACTGTTTTCTACTACTCCTCCCACTCCATATATACAGGAGTACCCACCCCTCTATACCACTCTATACAGTATACAGTATACAGTCTATACCACTACTACTCTATAGTCTATGATACAAGACTACTCTTCTCTTTAATCTTTATTACCCTTTTATATCAATACACAACGATACTCCATACTATGTCACCACTCCAGATCAGTCCATAATGCTAGTGTATACTCTCCGTACTACCATAAAAGTACTCTATTCCACCCTATTCTACTCTCTATACCGAACTACTAGTCTACTCTATACTAGCCTACTTTTTGAGGAAGGAGAGGAAGTGTGATTATGGTGTTGAAATTTGAGGGCACTTCTTTCAAGATATAAAGGCACGATCTAGGATTCAGAATACAGCTCATTGTCTG